>KN469639.1:7471-20727 GCA_000787095.1 Periophthalmodon schlosseri
TGTGTGTGTGGGCCTGTCTGTGGGCCTGTCTATGGGCCTGTCTATGGGCCTGTCTATAGGCCTGTCTATGGGCCTGTCTATGGGCCTGTCTATGGGCCTGTCTATGGGCCTGTCTGTGGGCCTGTCTGTGGAGAGTTTGCATGTTCTCCCTGTGTCTCGGTGCTACTTTATATTTGAGTAACATTGTTTTTTGTTTGTTTTGTCAGAGGATGGATTCTCCGCCAGAGTGTCTCCTGTCTCTCTCTCATGACCTCTCCCAGTCTCCCCCTGCTCTCCCGTCTCTGGACCACAGCCCCCAAACTCAGACCTCTCCCCCGGAAAGCCCCATCATCCTCCCTCTGCACAGCCCCGAGCCCTCCCCCCGAAGCCCCAGCACCACGCCCTCCTTCCCCCTCTCCCCCTACGCCCTCGACCCGGATGAGACCCACCCGGAATGTATCGAAAACGACGATGAAGAAAGTTTGGATGGCATTCCCGCTTCTCCCACTCCGGCTGTGGCGCTGTTCCCTGGAGGAGGAGGGGGGCAAGAGACAGCGCGCAGCCCCATCTTGGACTCCTCTCCCCCGGCCACTCCGTCCGCACCTCCCCTTGGTTTCGGAGCTCTGGAGGTCGCTCTCGCTTCCGGGCAAAAGATCAGCGACGAACTGGACCTCCAGTTGTTCCAAAAGGAGAGTATCGCAACCAAACCTCATCCAGGAGTGACCACGTCCACTGCAGGTCCGGCGTTGAGGTTCCCGTGTAACGTTTGTGGAAAAAGATTTCGTTTTCAAAGTATTTTATCGCTCCACGCTCGGGCCCACACTTTGGACAGGAGGGCTTCTGCGATCTACAGGACTGGTTTACCATCTGCGCCGCTAAAACAGCATCTTAAACAAAACCTCAAAGAATCAATTCACAGAAGTCACTCAAACCAGCGCGTTCTACCAGCCAATATAATCCATTTGACCCAAGAAGATGAGTCAGAGATTAAGGAGCTTGATGGTCTACAGTCTGATCCAAATCAAAACTTTCTGTTGGACGTAAGCACGGCGCTCACACCTCCACTGACCGAAGACCCCATAACCTCTCCGTATGCCTCTATTCAAATCGGAGAGGCCGCTTCAACGCCAACCGCGCCCACGTTCCGATGCCACGCCTGCAAAGGGAAATTCCGCACCGCTTCAGAGTTGGCGCGTCATGTCCGAATCCTCCACAACCCCTATAAATGCACTCTCTGCCCCTTCTCAGCTAGCCAAGAAGAAATCTTAGCATCGCATTTGCAGGAGAGCCATCCAATCCGTGAAGCCCCACCGCTATACATGTCCAGACCGATCGTAGCTAGCCCGGAAACGCCTGTCCCAACACCGTCGCACACCCCTGCTCCTAGCCAAACGGTAGCTTCACCGGGTGCAGCATGTGCTAACTCATCCGCGGTGCCGGCTTTCCGTTGTGAGACTTGTGGGCAACGCTTCACCCAATCCTGGTTCTTAAAGGGACACATGAGAAAACACAAAGATTCCTTGGATCACAAATGCCAGGTGTGCGGACGCGGTTTCAAAGAGCCGTGGTTCCTTAAGAATCACATGAAAGTCCACCTTAACAAGCTCGGACTTAAATCGGCGCTATCTGCGTCACCTGGTGCAGTTGCTAACGCTGAACAACAAGCTAAAAGTGCTCAAAGTAACCAGCTAAACACATTATATTCGAGTTTGCTTCTTGCGCAGCGTGGAGGGGGGAGAGGGCGAACGGATAGGGAGAGCAGATTGGGCATGGGTACGAGTAAGTCGGCCATTTTGGGGTATTTGGGGTTGCCTAGCGATGGCAGCGGGGGTAGCTGTATGGAAAGGTTACAGGCTGTTGCGCAGGTAGCAGAAATGGGGAATGGAAGCAGTATTAGTGGACAAGGATCAGAACAGAGAAAGACTAGCAATAGCGAAAATCCTGGCGTGATTTCGGAGGCTAACGACCAAGCGGCTTGGTGGCAGCTTGTAGCTAGGAGCATCGCTGTAGCCCAACAACAACAGCAGCAAACAAGACCCCAGCCTCGAAGTCAAAGAGCCCCAGGACGGAGCTCTGCAATCGGGGAAGCCAATCAAGTCAGGGGGGGTTATCTGGGAGGAGTGAACCAGAGGGACGAGACTGGAGCTGCCCTACGTAACGGAGGGTCTTGGGAATGTCCTGATTGTGGAAAATTGTTCCCAAGTCTGCAGCAGGTGGTGGTTCATGCCCGGGTGCACGCTCACAGAGGGCAGAAAACGAATAACGATGAAGAAGGGATGGGGAAAAGTCACGGAGGAGGAGTGGGAGGAGGAATAGGAGGACACGGGATGAGTGAGACGAGCAGACGGCAGGATCACAGCGGAGGCAGCAGCGGAGACACGAGACACGAAGCCAAACTTGGACCTCAACAAACGCCGATGACGACAGGATTCCACTCGACCGTCTCCAGCTTCAAAGGTACAGCACAGAAAGAGTTAAAAGTGTAAATGTGTGTGTGTCAATTATGGCTCGTCGAGACAGACACAACATTAAAATCACATTTATTTTCCTTGTATTAATCATGAATTTAGATTGGCAGCCACACTTCTGTCAGTCGGCCCCAGGGCAGCTAAGACCTTACACTTTTACAGTACTTCACAAAGAGGATATTGATACTTAGCGGTGACTTCACTCACAGGGACTTGTTTAACAGTACAAATCAGATCACCTGTTGTAGTTCAGATAAATCAGTTCTTTATGGTCAGATTGTGCTAAAACAAATCTCATATTAAAGTTTAACTTGAGTAACAGAGCTTCAGACAGAGCAGTGCCTCTAGTTACCATCACAAAATTTTGCAGCAAAGATCCAAAATGTCAAGACATAAGCAATCAATCATGAGACTGAGGAGAACGGAGGCTGTTTCCTATTGGCTTTTCTCTTCTGTGGGCGGGACTTATCGTTCAGGGATCAAAGAGATGAGGTTTTGATGAAGCTAATTCTGACCAATCAGATCAGCTCCCTACAGCATTTCCTGGTTTTTACTCATTTAGGATCGATTATTTAGGCCTTGTCATCTTGGATCTTTGCTGCAAACATTTTCACTAAAATTTTACACTCTGCGGTATTTAAAATTCAAAATCAGATGGAACAAACTATCTTCCATGGCTTAGCGTCTGGTGAATTTCTTACGTCCTTGTTTCAGAGCAAACAGTGGCTCAGATATAATCATATTTAGCCAAACTGACCTCCTTCAACTTTTAATTATATATTTTTTTCACACCTGTTTCTGTTACGAATCACCTCTCATGGGTCTTTCTCCAGCTGCTGCATTTACATTGTTCTATATTTTTTCAGGGGAGAATGGCGTTGGCGCGGTGCCCTCCATGGCGTCTGTGCCCAGGGAGAGAGTCCGCGGCCGTGGCATCAAGGACTGTCCTTACTGTGGCAAAGCGTTTCGATCCTCTCACCATCTGAAAGTCCACCTCAGAGTCCACACAGGTACGGAAATAATCTCAGGGAGGGCACACAGGTACGGAAATAATCTCAGAGAGGGCACACAGGTACGGAAATGATCTCAGAGGGCCAACTGGTACGGAAATTATCTCAGAGAGGGCACACGGGTATGGAAATGATCTCAGAGAGGGCACACAGGTACGGAAATAATCTCAGAGAGGGCACACAGGTACGGAAATGATCTCAGAGGGCACACGGGTACGGAAATAATCTCAGAGAGGGCACACAGGTACGGAAATAATCTCAGAGAGGGCACACAGGTACGGAAATAATCTCAGAGAGGGCACACAGGTACGGAAATAATCTCAGAGAGGGCACACGGGTATGGAAATGATCTCAGAGAGGGCACACAGGTACGGAAATAATCTCAGGGAGGGCACACAGGTACGGAATCGATCTATAAACTCCAGGTGCACGTGTCACTCCCGTTGTTCTTCTGTCACAAAGAGTCGCCAAATAACACGCTTATCCATAAAATCCACCAAAACCTAAACCAATGAAATGCCAGGAAAGTCTTTACGGCCGCCTAGCGCTGCTTCTGATTGGTCACCTTTACAGTCAATCTCTGTTTCAGCCAATCACTGTCTCTAATCCCTCGTCACTGAAATGATCTCAGAGAGGGCACACGGGTATGGAAATAATCTCAGGGAGGGCACACAGGTACGGAAATAATCTCAGGGAGGGCACACAGGTACGGAATCGATCTATAAACTCCAGGTGCACGTGTCACTCCCGTTGTTCTTCTGTCACAAAGAGTCGCCAAATAACACGCTTATCCATAAAATCCACCAAAACCTAAACCAATGAAATGCCAGGAAAGTCTTTACGGCCGCCTAGCGCTGCTTCTGATTGGTCACCTTTACAGTCAATCTCTGTTTCAGCCAATCACTGTCTCTAATCCCTCGTCTCGGTCTTGTTCACTTCCCAAAACAAAGAGAAAACTTTGCAGCTCCTCTGAATGATTTTGATCTGTCGCCTACTGAGACTCACATTAAAATAACAAGCCCCGTTACACTGACAGTGACTATAACGGCGTTACAGAGGAAAGAGTCATTCGGTAGTTTACCTGTTACTGATAAAAATGACGTTATTCCCAACACTGGTAGAGTCTCCCCTTAAGCGAACAGTTGATGTAAAACCATGATAACAACAGTGTAATAACATTAATAAAGTCCATTTTTCATTTATGTTCTTACATTTACAGTGAATTCATTTAAATGTGTAGATGTGCTTCTTGTACTTTTGTTCTGAGCAGCAGAATCATGATCTTGGTGGTCAGAGCTGGACCCCAGAGAGGCGTCCAGCGCTAATCTTAGACTCTGCTCATATCACAGGGACTCGCGGTTTAAGTGGCTCGCCTCAGGGTGTGTTAAATGCACTGCACTTCAGCTACTAAAACCCATTTTACATTGTCCTGTAGGATTATGGGTAAAATGCGACGCTATAGAATACGAATCTACGACGATGTTATGACAAAGGTTCCGTATGTGGCTTTTGGCTCACACTGAGAAAAAGAGAGCTGGTGTTATCACTGTAGTGGTGACGGTAAAAGTACAAGTACAGGCTGTTGGATGGGAGACCAGCAGAGACTCTAGTGCGTACTGTTGTTGTGTCCTTGGGCAAGGCACTTCACACCCTTTGTCTATAGTGTTGATGTTTGTGAGCGCGATTACATCAATTTTGATGAGTTTTTCTTAATATTTCTCTGCAGTTCAAAGCTAAAACTGCAGATGAAGACCTGCCCTGTGTTCAGTGACCGTATTTTCTGGACTATAATTCGCACTTTTTTTCATAGTTTGGCCGAGGGTGTGACTTATACTCAGATGCGATTTAGATGTGAAATAAATGTTTTTTTTCTTCATTATTATGCATTTTTTGGCTGGTGCGTTTTTGTCTTATACTCCGGTGCGACTTATACTCCGGAAAATACGGTACTTCCCGGCACTATATATAACAAGTTACTATAAGATCTAGAGTTTATGAAGTTAGAATCAGACGATATCAGAGAACAAAGGCGGTGAACTCGGTCTGTTACGCCATGGGGGCATTTGTCAGTTTAACCCTGACACTGGAGCTACAGTGTAAACTCAACACTCTACCTGTCAGTGCACAGTATAACCTAACTGTCCCTCATTTTAAAACCACAACAGGAGATTTTTGAATGAAACATATAATCAAGAAAGTGAAAGAAACAGGCCGTATGACAAAAACACACAGTATTAATGAAGCCGCGCTGCACTGAACACTGCTGAACGCTGTTGACAAATGGAGGAGGATTCGATTAAAATACGTCAGTCTCATCGTTTGGTTAATGGGCCGTTTTCTCTCATTTTCACATTAGAGCGAGATGCAGTTTACATTCAGCATATACAAAACAGCTCTGTTTCAGCTGCAGTGTAAATGCACATGGAGTTTAAAGGTGCACCATGTAACTTTTCTGTGGTCCGTCATGTGCTCGTCTCCGTGGATACGTTAGCGCTCTGCCTGGAAGGTTACGCTAGAGATGCACCGATACAACTTTTTCTGTTCCGATACCGATGTCGATACTTTGGCTTTGAGTCTCTGCTGATTCCCGATATCAAACGGTACCAGAGATTGAGATTTATATTATTATATTTATTTAATATAAACACAAACTTCCTGAGGTAAAAATGTGTAAAATCCAAATGTGTTTTATAACGTTTATCATTTAAAGTAACTACAGAACAGCTTTGTAAAAATACACGTTTAATATTATGGGACGTTTTGGGCAATTGTCCAGCAAATGGTCTTACATTTACAGACCAAACTGGGATATCGGATGAACCGATATCTTGGAACTGATATCAATCCACCAAAATGTTCAACATCGATGTCTGATGCCAGTTTCGTATCGGTGCGTCCCTTGGTTCCACTGTATGGCATTATCTATGAATGAATGTTTTTCCAAAGTTTTTTTTTGTACATTAAAAACACCTGTAACTGACAGGTGTATCAGTTTAATGCCATACTGTGAAACATTCCAGGCAAAGCAGCATGGAGACAAACAAGGGCAGAAAAGTTACATAGTGCACCTTTAATTTGAGCTACAATCAAAAATGCATTTAAATCAGCTTCACCCAGATCAAGGCAAAATTGCAATTTCAATAGTTACAAAATGGTGAATGTTATAATTTAGGTAAAATAAATGTCCCTGTGTGTCAGATGCCCTCCCTGTGTGTCAGATGCCTCCCTGTGTGTCAGATGCCCTCCCTGTGTCCCTCTCAACCCTGTTCTGAAGTACATGTGCTTCATTCGTTGATCAGTTCATGTTTCAGTCTCAAATGTTAACGGTCCCGGGCGGGTTTAAAATGTGAAATAAATCACAAATCTTGTTACAATTGGACAAATGACTCAGACTTATATCCACCATTTTGTTCTATAGAAAGAATGTGGTTTCTTTTCTTTCGTTTCGTGGGCCCTCGAGACCAGCCCTGGCATCAAATCAAATTATTTTCCTTGGAGGGCACTTTTATTCTGAATAGACTCATTAATGCTTTTCATATGTAATACAATTTGTGATACTGATGCAGCGCCCCCCTCCTCCTGTGTCTGTAAGTGATGTCATACTGCCACCTGTCTGTCACATGTGGAACTGCAGCTAAAACAGATGAGCTCAGGAATGTGTCATAAGCTAAATATCTTTTCTGTTTCTGATTTAAAGGGGACATATTTTTATATCAAATTACATGATTTTAAATGGACTTTAATGAGATTTTAACTGTGTTATAACTGTGCTTCCTCACTATTTTGTATTTCATGCATGTTTCAGTGATCCTATATTGTCCTGCATTTGAGGTTTGAGTGATCGCAAAAAATCAGTTTTCACCTACGCATGTACTTGTGATCGATGATTACTTTAAAAATTCAGTCTCAAACATGTAGAGGTCACAGCCATTTTAACAATGAAACCAAGTAAATGTAATGTTCCACTGTGTTTTTTATATATATTTTTTGTTTTAATCGTCAGCGAAGCCTAAAACTAAAACTGCATCTAGAGATCGCGTTTTCTTTTCATTGTGGTGTTAAAATCTAGTACTGAGTCTCTTCTTTAGTATCAGTTTGAAGTAGTATTGTGAGTACGACTTCTCTCTGTGTCAGATGCCCTCCCTGTTAACTCTGTAGTTTAAACACATGTGTTATTTTATCAGTTCATGTTTCAGTCTCAGACTAAATCATCTTAATGCTCCTGTTGTTTACGGTTTATAATCTAATCACATCCCAATTAGATTATTATCCAAAATCTTGCAGCTCTGAGAACACACGAGCTGCTGTTCCCTGTCTCCTGCCTAATCCCTCCTGCTAACTCTAGGCACTGCTCTGTCTGAAGCTCTGTTACTCAAGTTAGACTTTAATCTGAGTTTTGTTTTAACACAATCTGACCTTAAAGAACTGACTTATCTGAACTACAACAGGTGAGCTGATCTGTGCTGTTAAACAAGTCCCTCTCAAATAACATTACAGTCACAAGCTAGCATTAGCATTAGCATTAGTCAACAGATTTCAGTGGGTCACTCTCACCTTTTTGTTGAAAATCAAACTCTAAACAGGACCATGAGCTCGGATTGATCACAGGCTCCTGACCATGAGCTCTTTACATCACTTTTGTGTTTTTTCTTGAGTTTTCAGACGATCTTAAAACTTGTGGCAGTGTTTGCTAATGTGTGTATTGTGCCACCATGGTAACTGCTGAACATTCCGCTATAGTTGTGTCCTTGGGCAAGACACTTAGCCCCCCTCGCCCTCAGTGTCTGTGTACACTGGTGTATGAATGTGTGTGTGAATGGGTGAGTGATGTAAAGAGTTTTGAGCCTTGAAGGTGGAAAAGTGCTATATAAAAATGTGACCTTTGACCTATCTGAAAACCACCAAGTTTAAAGTGCTGGATTCTAGAATGTGACGTCAAGTGACCCTAGCCTTCGCCTCTTGCTTTACTCCTTCCTCATCTTCATCGCTGTTACATCATGTACTGTGTGTGTCTTGTGTTCAGGCGAGCGCCCGTACAAATGCCCTCACTGCGACTACGCGGGCACGCAGTCTGGCTCCCTCAAGTACCACCTGCAGAGGCACCACCGAGAGCAGAGGAACGCCGCCGCCAACGCAGCCAATGCAGCCGCCAACGCGGCCAACGCGGCCAACGCGGCCAATGCGGCCAACGCGGCCAACGCAGCCTCGTCTGGGCTCGCCGCTGCGCTCAACAACCACGGGTCAGATGTGATAGTGTTTATATCAGCACAACACATACATAAAGGTTTGGACTAAACCCAGAACCAAACCAGGACCATAGTAGGACTAGAACTGGAGCAAACCAAATGAGGACAAAGTGTGTGTGAGTGTGAACGCTACTCTTCACTAGAGTTGTTCCGATACCGACACCAAAAGCACCGATACCGCACATTTTTCAGGTATCAGTATCGGCGAGTACTCATACCAAATCGAGAATGACGACCCGTAGATGCGAGCACTGCCGCTGTTGATGTCTGTGGCTAATGCTAATGCTAACGTTCAGAACAGGTTAATGCAGACTGTGGAGGCTCTGCAGACACTTAAAACACACTAATAATGACTAATAACATGTGTTAGCTCTTTAATAGCTTAATTTAGCCTTTGGAGTGGACTCTGAACTTAGTAAAATAACTACGGAGAGTACAGCCCGACAACAGCGCTAACAGAACAACAGTACTAACACAGCAACAGCGCTAACCCGACAACAGCGCTAACTCGACAATAGCACTAACACGACAACAGTGCTAATACAACAACAGCGCTAACATGACAACAGAGCTAACGTGACAACAGCCCTAACACGACAACAGCTCGCTCTGTGGCACAGAGTGAAAGTGAAAATAAAAGTGCTTAAATCAAAATCAACTCATCAAGACCATTATACATTTGACTCATAGACTGTATATATAAATGGACATAGCTGCCCTGCTGGCCGCTGTGTTTCAAATAGGAAGTGATCATGGGGGCTTCAGGCTCCATCGACTCCGATCAACTCCAATTCATTTCTCTGTAAAAACTGTGGCCCCTCTCTCTGTAACTGCTGCTGTCAGCCTCGCCATTTTGGTCTTAAATGTTTGTATTAACCCGCTCTACATGATCCTGGGGTTTTTATTTCACTATTGTGTCTGTAAATCAAGATATGAATATTAATAACAAACAAATCAGGCGCCTTCTTTCCCCGAGCTCGCTCCCACTAGTGTTAGCAACAGGTTTGATTGACAGTATTGCTAAGCGCCCATCTCCTGCTTTACTCCGTATTGGCTCTTTGGTTGCTATGATACTCACAGTCAGAATTCCAAATATGGAACTCTGCTCCAAATTGGCCCCTATACCTGCTCTAGTCTCGATGAGCTTCATTTGGAGCCAAACGCTGTGGTGACGTCACACTCACTCAGTCACTTCTTTATACAGTCTGTGCTCCACACTCAAGCACATATCATATATAATATAATAAATATGTAAACATGACTCAATACTGCCCTCTTCTGTCCACAGCCTTTCCTCTGGGACCTCTTTGCTCTTGAAACAACGTCGATCTCAGCAAAGCCACGGACCAATCAACCGCGCCGCTGCCGACACGCCCACTTCCAGGTCAACAGCCAATCAGCAGGCGTTTGGGCTCCTGGCACTTCCTGACCAGGCCGACCACCACAAAGCCATGTCCGCTCTGCGAGAAGCGGATTTGGAAAGCCAGTATCGGTATCTGTCTGGAATGATGGGCACGCTGTATCAGGAGGGCAACTGGATACGGGAATCTCCGCCTCCAAAAGTGGCCAAAGTGTCGAGACGTAAACCTTTAACCACAAGTCGAATGGTTCAACCCCCAAAAGACGACGGCGGCAGCGGCGCTGCTTCAGATGGGAAATTTGAACCACTGGATTTGTCAAGACGTACCTCTCCTGGCTTGGGAGGATCTGAAGAAGACGGGATGGGAACTTTTGGCGAAATCGAAAATGAGCAAAATGCCATTAAACTTAGCGAATGCGTTTTTTGTCCATTCCGCACGTCTTCGGCCGAGCTCATGACGATGCACCTCCAGGTCAACCACACCAGTAAGTCCAGACGCAAAAGGAGTTTAGCTACCGCTCCAGATGACGATGCTAACGCCAAGTTCTCCCAGTTTGATGCAAATCCGGATTCTCCAGGATTATGGAAAAAAATGAGCAGTTTGGACCAACAAGAGTGGTCCACAAACGGCGAATTATCTCAAAACACAGGAGTGGATTTTAAAGAAACGGAAGATGAAAACCAAGAAGACGAATTTGTTGAAAATTTGGATGAAACGAGTTTGGAAAATTCCCCTGAACGTGATCAGGATCAGGAGGCCGGAGCGTTCGCTAGCTTGTCGCCTGCGCCAATGTCCAATGCTGACGAAGATGAAGAAATGGATTAAACTGATTTGGGGATTGCCTTTTTTAAAATTCTCCGCTCTCTGTAAAGAGCAAGTGATTGAATCGAATCAAGATTTTGCCGTTTGGCTGTTACTGCTAGAGCACAAAAGATCAACGATGCTACTTATAAGGAATTTCTGGACCAGTTTTTGTATTTTAACATAAAATAGTGACAAACAAGCGCGAGAGGCATTCTTGGACATTGTATCTTGAATGGACCATGGCTGTGAACGCATACGCCAAGATCTTCCTGAAAGGCGGGAGTCTGGGGAGCCGCCAAGTTGTCAATCATTTACGTAATCGCTAATGCTAATTTAGCTTAGCGATGATTTCCTCAACTGAAACTCACTGCCTGTGTGAAATTACAAATGAAAGAAACTGTAGAACTTTATTTTCAAAGTGCATGTGACAGGACTGTCTCTAAACACGCAACATCATTATATTTAAGATTTAACTCAAAGTATTAGCTCGTTTTTTATAATTTTTGAATTTGGGTGAAGTTTTTATAATTTTACTTCCTGGTTGGACACAGTGGTGGAAGAAGTACTCAGTTTTGTTACTTAAGTAAAAGTAGAGACCAAAAAAAAAAAAGACTGGAGTAAAAGAAAAAGTATCACATGAAATAATCTACTTAAGTAAAAGTATTAAAGTACTTGTTTAAAAATGCACTTAAAGAGTAAAAAGTAAAAGTATTTCATACCGATAAAAACTTATAAAACTTCAAATGTGGTGATTTTTATAAAGATTAGATTTGAATTTTGTTCAACAGAAACAATCGTTTTTTTCTGTTTTTATTTGTATATTTTTGTTTGTTCAAATTATGAACGTGTTAAAAATAAACCCTCAGCCTTTTCAGCAGGTCTCACACAATAATAAAAAATACCTTTACTTTTCAGTCCTGTTAAAAAATAGCAGGTCTCCACAATAATAAAAAATACCTTTACTTTTCAGTCCTGTTAAAAAATTTAGTGAAGTAAAAGTAAAAAGTATACACTTTAAAATGTACTTAAGTAAAGTATAGACACCTAAAAATTTTACTTAAGAACAGTACTTTAGTACTTTTACTTTATGTTCCACCTATTTACAAAACCTCTACCTACATTTTACCTAGAAACCATAATGTAAACAAGTGCCAAAACAAATAAATGACATCATCTTTATTCAGTTAAATGAAGGTTTAAAGGGTCAGAAAATGGCGTCCTCGCTGACCCTTTGGATGGACTGTTCTGTGCTGTGACAGAGGCAGCTCAGCTCTACTTCCTGTGTTTTTGTTCTTTTATTCTCAACTTTTTCCCACAAACTGCCACAGAACTGATGTAAAATAATCATAATCATAACCTGACAGACATGAAGCCCTGTCGTATGCACTTTGTCAGGTTAAGCTGTGTGACATTGCTATGTTCTGTCGTTAGCTAGCTCGTTCCTTTATATTATAAGTTCTTTGCGTTTGTTTTCAGAGGTTACGCGTTTAGCTGTAGCTTGGCCCGCGGTCGGCAGTGAGGCGCGTGTGAAGCGTCTCCGTAAGATGAAAACAAAACAGTTGAATCAAGTGTTTACAATGTACCGTATTCAAGGCAACACAAGGTCACGAGCGCTTTCGGCTAACAGAAAGAGAGCGGATCGTCGGAAGTCGTAGGAACATTCCAACTCGGAAAGACGGAAAGGTTCAAACTGTGTCAAAAACTTGTGTCTTTGTACGAGGAAAAGGCAAGGTAAAACTGCCCCCTGTGTCCACTAGGGGGCCCTGTGTTCTAGCTGCGTAGACCCCTCCCTCTTTTGTATAAGGAAAGACATTGGTAGAACTATTATTATTATTATTATTATTATCATTATTATTATTATTATTATTTATAAGGAAAACATTGGTAGAACTATTATTATTATTATTATTATTATCATTATTATTATTATTATTATTATTATTATTATTATTATTAAAACACTAACAAATGCTTAGACATCCCAGTAGAAAATGTGTAGCTTTTGTAAAGACGAGACAGAAAGAAAAAAATCAGACTTTTGTTTTATTTGAAGAATCGTACAAAAATCTTATGAATATAGCTGATATCGATTATAATGTTTGTGAGGTCAGACTAGTTGGAATGTTTAAAACAGAGCACTGTGCAAGGTCTCCAAAGTAGTTGTTTTTTTTGTTTTTTCTTTAAAGCTGCATTATGTACTTTTCTTGACGGAGGGTCAGACACCTGCTTGTCTCCATGGAGATGTTATTGCTTTGCCTGGGATGTTCCAGAGTGTAGCCATTATAGCATTAAATGTACCTGTCTTGGTTTGCTCATTTACAAGTGTTTTTTTTTTTTTTTTTTTTTTTTTTTTTTTTTAAAAAAAAGAAAAAAAAAAAAAAAAAAACG
>KN469640.1:1093-16797 GCA_000787095.1 Periophthalmodon schlosseri
TAGTAGTAGTAGTAGTAGTAGTAGTAGTAGTAGTAGTAGTAGTAGTAGTAGTAGTAGTAGTAGTAGTAGTAGTAGTAGTAGTAGTAGTAGCAGCAGCAGTAGCAGCAGCAGCAGTAGTAGTAGCAGCAGTACTATAGCTATTTGTTTTTGTTTGTTTTTTGTATTGTATTTTAAACAGGACACCCGTGAAAAAGAGAGTCTAAGTGCTCTCAATGGATCTCCCTGTATAAATAAAAAGAAGGAAAGAAAAAATACAGGAAGTAGCACTGAGTTCTAAAACATAGTTCTAAAACATAGTTCTACCTATGTGATCAATAAACAAAATTCCATCCAAAAATCCAGGGACAGTTTACACAAAAGGAACAAATTTTTTCTACATGCAACTTCTTACAATTACCAAAACTGAATTAAATTATTATTATTATTTCCAAATGATAAATGACAGACGTTGTGGCATGGGAACTAAAATAAACATACCTGGAGCCTGAGTGGTTTTCTATCAGATACCAAGCAGCTGAGAAGTTTTCACTTGTAAAATCTCCACTCATCCCTGGAAACGTCTGCTCCATGTCTTTCTGTGGGATCTTTCCTCTAAAACACAACAAGGAAGCAACCATGTTATTGCAGCACTATATTAATTAGACAAATAAATACAGACAGGCATAGTTAGAGACACAATTTTCCAGCAGGGGGCAGTGTGTAGTCAGTAGTTTCCAGTCTGTGAAAGCCTGGCGTGGGAAGTGCAGTGTGTGACGCCTGGGTGCCCCGAGAGGACCCAGTGCTCATTAAGAAAGTTTGATCTCTGCTAATGACCCATGGCCAACACAAACTGAACCTCAGCCCCACCATCACCACCCACTCTGCTGTTAAACACACACACACACACACATATATAAGAAACTAACACACTCATACTCACACTCATTGTGCGGTAATATCGCCTGTCCAAGAAAAAAAAAAGATATACACAGTGGTCACACAAGAAACATCATAATATTGTAAATAATGGAACCACTGTTTAAGCACAATGACTACTCACAAAATATAGAATGTGATATACTTCCAGTTGTTTCTAATTTATTTAAGAGTTGTTGCCTGGTTTGGTGCGTACCTCAACGCGATGCAGAGCCGTGTCAGTCGCTGAGCACTGACTTAGGGATAGAATGGTACAAGCTACAATAATAGAGGTTTTGTGTTTTGTGTCTCTACAAGGCAGGCTGCTCCTACTCACTAAATGACATATTTACAAGGGTTACCAGAGCTGTATATGCAAATAAATATCAAATGTTGTAAATAAATAAATGGTGCTGGCAAAAGCTCTTAAAACTCTTATGTATCTTATGGTCCGATCCAAACTGAAATTACAATTGCGTGCGTTCTAGTACAATTACAACTATTTATAAAGTACTTGTAAATTGCGTATTTGTATTTGAAAAGACATTTTAAACTTTTCTCAGTTTTCAAAATTCACACCCAAATCTCCAGCTCACTTCATGTCTTTTCCCTTCCACTGTTGTGCATATGAATCTTTTATAATCCTAATAAAACAGCCAGCTAATAAAAGTTTTGGTTGCCTTGGATACCATCAGCAGATTAATCGACTAAACTCAAACAGATCTAGATGCTCGGCAGCTAATATAAATACCTGCAACCGAAACGCCGCACAGAGATAACAGATAAGCTTCTTAACAGAAAGCTTAAAGTTGTAACTTATCAAACCAAAGACGGCCGCAGTCATAACAATAATATGTATGGTATTATTCCATTCTAAGGACATGATGGATGCTCTGCCCAGTGGGGAGTTGAGCATATGGGTAATGCTGTTTTAGGGTCTTGTCTCTGGCCACGAGCGGTCACTTGCCCCAGGCCCCTTCAAGCTAAACAAACATTAAGCACGAAATGCCAAAATCTGACAACACAAGCTATACATTACAGCCATCTACGGCCACTCTGTGTGGGAGGCTCAGCTTGGCGGGAGCACGTACTTGTCTCAGAAGGTTTTCTACCCTACTTTAAAGACAATTATTGTGTTTCCACTGTTGTGTACCGTGGTCACAGAGTTTTCAGACATTGCTGTGTTGGCAAAATAAATCAAACGGCTGCATATGGGGTGAGTTTGTGTCTGTTTATGGAAGTAAACCATGACTCACGGACTGGAGCGTGTGTTTACCCCTGTGTGATTGTGCCGAGTGATTTGTGTGCATGTGCGTGGACTGGTGTCTGTTGTAACATACTTGTCTATGTCGATGCCCAGTGGATTGGTGGGGCGCAGGGAGAGGGGGGACAGCCCTTTGTTGCGGTCGGTCCTCATGTCGTAGTAGTTCATCTCATCCACCCACACGGCAGACTGGTCTAGGATACCTGCACCGACACAGGGCAACGCAGGACAGGGGCATGGGTGTGTTAGGTTGAGTGGAAAAGCTCCCTGGGCATTGAGAGTATTTGGAATGTATTTGGAAAGTAGAATTTTCGTGTTATTTAAATTGGCCTAACTTGTCTTTTGATTCATTACTTACTAAAGTTGATTCACTTTTACATAACTGAGCAATATGACGTACAGTACAAGAACAATAGAACAGACATAACAGACACAAACTTTGAACGTTTCATATGGTTTCTGAAATCTCTGGGACCTGCATCCACATTTACCCTGTTTATTAAATGTAACGTAATAGTATTATTTAGAAAAAATGCAAAATATCGTGGAATTTAAATCTTTGTATTGCTGAGAATAGACACACGTTTTGCTTCAATCAAACGTGTTATTTCTGGAGATCAATACAAAATATGTTTGTTCTAAATGAGTGGCTTGTGTTTACAGACATGTATTATAGAGTCTTGTTGTGGATATATAAATATATATTTTACTTGTATTTAACCAGGAAAGTCCCACGTAGGCCTGTCATGATAATTACTATCTCGACTTATCGTTCAATATATGCTAGACGACCCAGTTTTTTAGGCTCAATATTTATAACGTGTACCTTTTCTTCGCACTAGTGGGGACATTTTTCTAAATTTTATGTAGTATTGGGCCTTTATGATGATATTTGAGTTGTCGATGGTCCAATAATTAACTTACACGACACATTATAGATACTAGAACTAACTACTTTAGTGTTTCATTGTATCATTTATATATTGCTGGCCACATTATGTTTGAAATGATTCACTTAGAAAAGGGTTTAATGTGATTATCCTGTTTTGGTTTTTTTTGTGAAAGTGGTATAAATTCATTTCAATATTATTGTTTACCATGATATTTTCAGAATCAATATATATCGCACTTAAAAAATTGTTATGTTATAATGTTGTTTCCTCATCACAAACAGACCTGGAGTTGTGTTTTGTTAAATTTACACATGTTGAACGCACAAATCCTGCATATTTAGGCTGCGTTCTTCACTCAAACAAAAAACAGTTACGTTTTGTTTCATTCACATATGTTTGAGTAACCATTTATTATCAGTCTGTCTACATCTCAAAAGCTCAAAATGCTCTGTTCCACCTTGTGATGTCATTAAGTGGTAGTTTTCAAGTTAACAGCTCCTTTTACCTTTTGTACAGTAGAGATTGGCAATTCCAGAGCTGAAATCATCCAAATGATTCTAGTGAAGATGTATGGAGTTTAAAAACACAGTGGAGCACTTCCTGTATTACTACATGACATCAGGGGATACATAAACATAACTCCGGGTATATTTTTGAGGAGGTAAGAACATTATAACATGGCTAAAAGCTTGCGTAAGTCAGTTCTGTGTAATATTGGACCTTTAATGGTAAGGAAAACCAGACACAGGGCATAGTTTGTATAATGTGCTGGTGAAGTCTCACCGATGCGCTCAGGCTTCAGCAGTTTAAATGAAACGGTGGAGGTGCCGAGCCCTCCAGACTTGGTTGTGACGATGATCTCTCCCTTGTCGTCTTTGGCGGGTCCCACGCGGCACACGATTTTACTCGCCGACATCCACTCAGCTGTCAGCAAGCAGTTATGGCCGCAGATTGACAGTCCTGAAACGGATAGAAAAAAAAAACAAAAAAAAAACAAGAACATGGTAAGAGATATTGACGAGATGCGACAAAGTAAATAAACAAAGTGTAATAATGACATAAAACAACAAACTGTTTACTGCTTTATCCTCTCTCTGCATGTCGGATCACTGTGGCGCAGGAGGTCAAAGTTCAAGTTGGGGTCGTGACGGGCATGTGTGGCGGTGACCTTTCCTCCCCTCTCACTCGGAGCTTAACACGTTTCAATTGTGTGCTAAGTGGCTCATTACCGGCACACTGCACTCTGCACTTACGTCTGTCACCCTTTTTAACCCCTCTCGAGCGCTCTTTGGTCACAAGGAGAGTTGAGACATAAACTAACTCTTCAAAACGATTCAGATCTAATGGGTAAAATCAAAACCCAAAACTTACCAACCAACAGCCCATAAAGATGTAAATCATCCACATTAGTGACTCATTTCCTGCCTCTGTTCTCTACTGGTTGTTGTTTATCTGAATACACAAGCACTTGGAACATTTGTGCATAATTGTCTAATTCTAGGCCCTCGGGGTATTTGGGACAGAAATAGGCTGACAGCCGGATAACTGTGAAGTGCTAAGTGAAGAGATCGGACAGCCCAACCCCAGATACGTGCCCTCTACTGTTAAGCGTACAAAGAGAAACACATTGGTAAACTGGACGAAAATTGTTTCAGAACTGAAATCTGGCAAACCACAAACTTAAATCGCTCAATATGCGATTAGAAAGGAAATTTTCAGTATTTTGTTTGGGGCCAACATAAACAATGCAATGTTTCCCATTAATAGAGACGACTATGGTGCCCCCCCATAGTCAAATTTTTGCCCCCATAGTCTAAAAAGAAACTGAACAAAAATTGGTGATACAAATGATACTTTATGCTTCTAGTATTGTCAAAACCATATAGAAGGAACTGTATTTAATCTGTTACCAGTGTTTTTTGATCAGTGGCGGCAATGAGTGAGATTTACACTCCGAAAATGTTATTAAATAAAATGATTCAAATATGGGTCGCTTGTGCCACCATAGTCTAAACCTGTGGGAAACACTGCAATGTATTGTTAGAGAATTCTGAGTTTATTAAAGCATCTTATAAATACTTTTTTGTCTAAAAGAACAATTTTCCAATACTAGCATATCATAAACAATGCTATATGGAAAGAAATTATAGCTAAAATAGAAAGCTTATAAACTTAAGGTACAGTATATAACTTTCTGGAGGTGGCACGTTACCTGTAAGACTCCATGGAAATAAAAAGTTAAAACCATATTTCGGAACATTCGCCATGGAGAAAGTTTTGTGCCATACTATGGAAAATTATACCCAAAGGAACAACATTTCCACGGAAACAAGCAGCAGGAGGCCGTCCTCCAGGCCAAGCAATAAGCCTGCTCACAGTACGTTTTTCAGTGCAGTAAACACAACCAAATTGAAAAAGAACATGCTTTTATTTTATTTTTTTATTTTTTGGCTAAAAGTTACATACTGTGGCTTTAAATTAATTACATTTTAAATTGTACTGTGTGGTCACTGGCAGCTGTGTGCAAATTAAAAGCATTACCGATGAGGTCAGCTGGGCCCGTTCCCAGGTTTTCTCCGCGGATGGTAACTTTGGTCCAGGCCGGACCCTCTTTGGGAGAGATGCCCGTGACGAGGGGGGGCTGACGGGCACGAGACATGGTGGAGGATAGACAAAGGACACGTCAATCAGCACCTGGAAGACATGACACAAACAACACATTTTTAGTTTTTTGTTTTTCTAATCAAAATCCTGTAGAAGTATCATTCTAAATTTAGTTAAGATAGGGGTTAGAAATATGCCAAAACACTCAGGTCTCCATAGTGTTAAATCCTCAACCTGTAAGCCCTGCACCACACCATGTACATATGCTGTGCGGTAGTTATCTCTCAGATAATAGGAAAAATAGAGCAGAGAGCCAAGAGCGAGTGAGCAGACAGAGAGCAGAGAGGAAAGAAGAATGTAAACCTCACGGCAAAGGATAAATAAACCTGGCCTCCCCAATCATTCCACATGAGCCCACACAACACAGTAAGAAGTTTGGACCAGAGACCAGAGAAGGAGCTCCCATGCAAATCACTTCATTTTGGGGAGAGACAAAGACTTTAACTGAAAGAAGGGAAAGGGTGTATTTCAACAGCACAGATGTTTGCTAATAAATGACTGCCAGGCTCAAAAAGGCTAACCATTCTGTACACTCTGAGGCTGTCTGACGCTTCCGCTCTTTTGCTCTGCAGCCAAAACACGTTACACTCAAACAATTTAGGAGTTCACACGTATCAGACCCGCAGCAAGGTTAAATCTCTTTGCTAACATTTAAAGGTAATAATTATATATAAACACAAAGCTTTGTATAATTAATCTTTTGAGGTAAAGAAAATGGCAATTACCATGCTAACAGGCATTTAAACGTTTCATTCAGAATATTCTCTAGTTGAGAATTTGATCATATACATTATATTAAAACAAACTTTTGATTTAATTTAATACTTTAAAAGTGTCTTTAAATTGGGACAAATTCTTATTTGGACATTCTGTGGAAACAAGTACGTTTGTTTGCTATGTTCTGTTTAGCAGCTCGGAAGTCATTTGCTAAAAAATGGTTAAAGGCTGAGGCCCCAACCCTGGACGATTGGCAGAACCTGGTACACTCCATCTTGGTCATGGAATGCATTATAATGTACAATAGATTTCAAATGGACAAATTTGACTAGATATTGGAGAAATGGGAATTTTATATTCTGCTTAAAAGGCCAGAATACGTCTGATCCTGTGACCTTTAATTTTCTGTAACTGTAACTGTACACCCTTAGTTTGTTTATTGTTGTTGTGTTTGTGCCTTTTTATGTATGTAAAGGAAAATTCTTGAGAAAAATAAAATAATTAAAAAAAAATGCTTTTGAAGTTACTTGTGAAGTATCGTAAACCATTTTGCAGACCGGCCCATGGAGATCTCTGGGAAACTTTAGCCCCTTTGCTACAGGAGCTCAGCATCATGGAGTTAACTAGAAAAACTCAACAGGATTTGTCTTATGTTGTTAATCTGCCCTGTGCTTGTCAAAGGAAATGGGAGGGCTGTGTAAGTGACACGAAGACGTTAAGAGGTTAACAGGCCTAAAACAAGAGTTTGGCATATCCTTTATCAATACCATATGTTCAGAGCAGAGCAGTGAAGGGCAGCGATTCTCATTGTGGCATTTCTATTGTCTCCCGTCTCCATAGCGAGCCTACACGTGCACAAACACAGAGATACGCAGCGGGCAGAGTGACAGCGCGGCCAGGTTGCGTGCGAGGGGCCTGCCTGGTGTTGTGTGGTCCGTGTGTATGGAAGCATGAGGAGGGATCTGGTGTGTGTGGTCCGACTGTGTGGTCTCTGGAGCGGGCCCGGGGAGAGCCTGCTGACGGCCGGGATGAGAAAAGAGCCGCTCTGTTTACTTTACTCTGGGGGCTGTGCATGGACGCGGGAACACTGCCCAGACCCCTCGCATTTACACACACACAACACACACACACAATACACACACACACAATACACACACGCATGCAAAATACAGCACAAGTCTCCTGTCAGACGTAATGAGAAAAACCAAAGAGCTCACCCAATGGCAGCGTTACAGACACGGGCCAAAACGTTAAAAGGATACATCGTTTTTGGGCAAGTGCGCTTAAGGATGGGGCTCGCTCTATTTGTTTGTTTTTAATGCCAATTTGTACTCTGGGGTTTTGGATTTGATTTCCGGGCACCACAGGATTCTGCTGAGTGGCAAGGAGCTACACTGCAGATACAGGAGAAATGTGAATGTCTAAAATTCAAACATACGTAACACTAGGCCTGTCATGATAACTACGATATTGACTTTGATTTTTGCCATTTTTATGTAACAAGGTAAGACTTGAGCTGTAGAGGGTAGAATCAATAATTTTTTTATGGCTGATTATTGGTTCATTTTGATATTTATTTGTTAGAGTTCATGCTTTTTAATGATCCTGTATATTCAAAATTGGTTTACAGGGATTCTCCTGCTTTGTGTCAGTGGCATAAAGAAGTTTAAATATTATCGCTTATCGCAATATTTCTCTGTAGCGATATATCGTGCCTCAAAATATGTTATCGTGACATAACAATCCTTCCTCTACTAACTGTCGAGTTTCAGATCACATCACAACACAGATGGGGGCAGCTAAAATTAATGTTGTTAAAATGCCGATTTTTGTTGTAATACAGGGAGTTCTTAGGTGTAGTCAACAATAGAAATGATCAGGCTCAGGATCAGGAGTTTTCATGGCGAAGTCTATTGTGATCAATAGGGGAAACTGTCTCTTGCCTCCCATCTAGGATCACACTCTAGAATCTGAAAACCACCAATATACAGTAGTGAGGATGCACCGATATGATGCTGGTGTCAGATATCTGTGGCAATATTGAAAATTTTGATATTTTGAAGATATTCAGTCGATATCTCAGTTTGGTCTATAAATTGGCTTAATAAGACTATTTACTTATCAATATTGGCTCAAAACACCATGTAATACTGAACTTGTATTTTTTCATAGCTGTTCTGTAATTACTCTCCATCATAAATAAGTTACAAAACACATTTTGATAACTGCTTCCCAAGCGCTATTTATGTTTAAAGGAAATAAATAATATTTTCAGTCTCTGCCCTGATATCGGTTGATATCGAAAGTATTAAAGTGACGTAATATACTAAAGTATATTTTAAAAAGCTTGAATGGGGCATCCCTATACAGTAGACCAAACTTCAATTATGTCATAAAGTTGGAAAATATGATCTTAACATTTCATTACATTTAAACCAATGGAAAATAGCCATGGGTAAAGGTTACAACAATGGATATGGTCAAGTCCCATAAACTTTCACAGTAAAGGTTATGGGTCATGCCTCAGTACAAAATGCACTGCCTAAAACTGCCTTCAAAAAAAACACCACAGTTAGAACAGAACCACAGCTGGCCTGTAAAAGTCTCAACTATACCTAAGAGGGCCTTACATTAACAATACTTTTCACCTCAAGGGGGCAATAGAAAGATATACATAGCACACATCATCTCAACAACCCTTCTGGCTTTGCAGTGTCTGGTGCTAAATTTATTCCGCTTATAATATTTATTATTTCATCCAAGTTGCGGGAAGCCCACCGCCCTGACCTGCAGCCACTGGCCCGTCCGTGGTCTCCCTGGTAAGAGAGCTGAACGGGCAGGTTTGTTTTTGTTGGAGGCTCACTAACAAACAGCAGGCCAGCGTAATCTGTTTGGGATCTGAGAGTTTGAGGACTGGGATCCTCAGGCTGCTCTGCTCACCAGGGACAGCATGCCACTCTCAATCTGAAGGAACATGGAAGAAGAGTGAGGTTAAATATACTATTTTGTTCATATCACAGGTCAGCAGTTAAATAATGCCTGTCATGTCTTTTTCAAAGGAGAGAAAATATGGCATCTGTATCTTGGCACTTTACAAGATATACCTGGAAAAGTAAGCAAATGTATTAAAAGATGTTAAATATAAATACATTTTCTTTATTAATAATGTTTACAATATAGTTTTGATCTCTCCACATACTAATCATTTTTATACAATTATCTTTGTAGTCTCTCTTGCAGTATTTGTAATCTTTCAGAGGAGAATTCGAAGCTTTTCCTGATGAAATTTCCCTATCAGAGCCGTATGAGATGATGAATGGAGTTTTGGTCCCCATGGATCCCATATGGCAGTGATTGGTAAAGTGATGGGCGTGTGTGGCACAAAGGGACCCTTTTAGACAGCTCATCAGCCTTAGCCTCTTTTCTCCGTCCGTCAGAGCGGTCGATTCACTGGCCCGTCCTCTCACCCCCGCGCCTGCACTCTTTCACTGCTCTTTCACTCGGGGCTCCCCAGGTTTCCACAAACATCAGATTCTATCTGTGATCCCCAGGCTCTGAATGCACAGAGCCATCTACACATCAGTCGGGCCAAGATGTGTGGGCCGATCACACAAGGGGGCGTGGCCTCACACAGTCTGCCTCAGTATTTACCCACAGCCAGGTCAGCGCCTGCCCCTCTCAAGTGGAGGCAATAGCCCAAATTGCCCCTAATGCGTCTCAGCATCAGATTTCATACAACTGGATCATGCTGAAGTGCCACCAGTGAGCATTCATTCACTATACAGCTGTGAGAGAGCGGACCTCTGCAAAGCCCTTGGCCTGCAAACACGAGAGCCAGAGCCACTAAATGTTGTTCCATTTGCAAACAGAAAAGAATCTGGTGGCCGTGATTCTGCTATATTAAATCAAAATGGAAGTTTTTTGACAAACATATTCATATGTCCATGTAAAAAATGTCTCCCTTTCAATATTCATTTCATGAACATAAACAATACAGATTTCTCCCTTCTAAGTCTGATCTCTGCTCCAAACCACATGTTTTTACTGACAGAGGATTGGCTGTGGACCTCTCCCAACCCCATCATTGACAATTCAAAATGACCTAATCTTGATCTCAATTCAAATTTGATTAATTGCACAGCTGTGTAAAATATTTCAAGTAGAAATATATAATTTTAAAGCAGGTTTACCATACAGTACACACAGGTACAAAGAGATAGTTAAAAACTAATTATATTCACTGCTTAAAAAAAAACAAAAAAACAAAAGATGAACGCTTTGAGTGCACTAAATCAGTAAAAGCGATTTCTCTTATTTTCTGAAATATAAAAATAAATAGACTATTTAATTGGCCTTGTTGTGTGTGGTGTTGGCCAGATTTCAATATAAAAGAACTTTATTCTAAAGAACAAACGAAACAACTTAAAACGCATTTCTTTGGGTCTGGAGTTATTCCACTATGAGTCAGCATCTCCTCTGTTTCCAGGCTGCCCCTGTCCTGGTGGTGAGACATTTCGTGACAGAGAGAGGACAGAGATACTGCGCTCTTTCTGCTGCCATGGTGACGTCTGCCCTCTGGCTCTGTTGTCTTTAGGACTCCATGTTTGTTTGTTTGTCAGTCTCAAGTGATTTTTAGGTTTAGGCTTAATGAAGTGAAGTCCCCAATTTCCCACATAAGACTCCTACAACAATAAACAGAAATATGAAGTGGAGGCCAGCAGATGCGGCATGATGTTTTCAGAGGATTATGAGACTGGAGACAGACGTCTTCTCTGGTGAAATGGGGAGGTCTTTGCAAACATGCTCATCTTATTCTAATGAATATTTGTGATTATTATTATTATTTAATATTAGTATTTTTTGTCAGAGAGAGAAGAAGGAATCAGGACAAACACAGCTCTAACTAACCTGACTTCATAAATCTAATATTACTTCTCTCAACACAATGCATTAGACAGATGTGCAAAATTATTCAATAACTAATTTACTTGACAAATATAATCTGCACACCCTGTTATTTGTTGCAGCAGAATAAAAACAATTTACAGTCACAAGGGTCACTATTCATTTTAAAAATGTTTTGTATTAGTGACTGTAATCTGTAACCTTTTACATTTTTTATGTTATAAATAATAAATCTTTCCAGTTCATGGTTGCTGACTGGGTTGTTGATCTAACTCATCTGTCTCCAGTTCGGCTCTGCCCGTCACAGACAACAGGCTGTGACCAGTGGCCCAGCAGGCCTGTCAGCAGGAGAGGGCCACCGGGTGGGGCAGGCTGGAGAGCGGACAGGGCTGAAGGGAGAGTGCTGCTTCACAAACACACTGGGGCTGACCTCCATTTCTCTGTTCACCCTGCACCCACAGAACAGGGCTCAGCACGGAAGAGAACCTTCCAAAAACACGAGCCACCACATTCCCTCAAAACAAATGAGCAGGGACACACTTCTTTTTCCACTTATAGCCAAAAGGGAACAAGAAATCTGTGCAGGTCCGTGTTCAGCTGAGCAGGCTTTGGCTACACATTTGTGACTTAACCATGTAGTGTATTTCACAGCTGATGACATAACCTGTAAAGCTGCAGTTGCTAAGGTTTTCATTTACTTGAAAAGAAAGTAATGTAGAACAATATTTTTCAAAGGTACACAAGACTATGGATTAAATGGACTGAAGTTATGTGTGAAAACACCACATGCAATAAAGCTGGGCTTAGCGTGGTGAATATAGCATAACATAGACGACTCTGGATTTCTTATACAAGTAATATTATAACCCTTGAACCATGTAAAACATACCTAAGATTTATGCCAGTGCAGAGGAAAACTTAATTTGAACAAGCTGGAGAGCTAAGCTGCTGGTCACAGCTGAATGACTGGACTGATTAAGCTTACACCTCATGAAAATACTATTTTTGTTAGTAATGTCTAATATTTATTGCAAATAAATACAAAACAGAATGTGAAAGGACACTACAGGTCTACACTAAAATATTGAAATAATATTGACTTCAAAGTATATTTCATTAGCTCAGCAAATGACAGTTGACTTATTTAGGAATCCATTAGAGGCTAAGGTCAAAAAGGAGTTTGCTGTTTATGTAAGTTAGCCTATAACTTAATAACAGTGACTCATGGATCATTGCATTGTGACATATGAACCACACACGAGCATTTCCGCCCCTTCACTACATCCTCATGTAAAACATTGGG
This sequence comes from Periophthalmodon schlosseri, assembly GCA_000787095.1. Classification (NCBI taxonomy): domain Eukaryota; kingdom Metazoa; phylum Chordata; class Actinopteri; order Gobiiformes; family Gobiidae; genus Periophthalmodon; species Periophthalmodon schlosseri. The sequence goes on from KN469640.1 coordinate 13,734, forward strand.
ACAAGAGTCAATTACGCGAGGAGAATATAGTCTCGTTATCATCAGACGCATAACGCTGTGGTTTATCATTACCTATTAAACTGTCCTGCTTTGTTGACAATTGTGACAGTAAACGTTAGCACTAGCTAGGCTACATATAACAGGAAGACATCCATTTGCGCCCCGTGCAAATATTTGGCCACCGATTGCAGGAGTCATGAAAGCTACAATGGCACCGGCAGCACAGCTTTGACACAACAGTAAAATAATCATTTTTAGACCCAATCAAGTAAAATAATGAGGAAAAAAGACCTCACCTTCTCGAACGGAGTGGCTCTCTGCAGCTATATCCGGTCTCTCTCCTACTGTTTCCGTTTTCAAAATAAAACATCCGAGAATAAAACAATGTACTTTCAATTATAAATTGTTTGTTGTAAAGGTTGACTATGTGTTTAAAACTATTTAGGATCTTTTGAATAAAATATTCATAAAAATACACCGATTTTGCCTATATTTTGTCATATAAGGCAAATTATGCTGATACGAGCTGAAGGAGATGCAGTGATTAGACAGAATGTGAGAGAGCGTCATTAGGTGCTCGCTTAGGTTGGGACTGACCTACAAGACTATTTATGCAAATTATAGCCTTCTACACCCGGTCTCAATCAATGCAGTATTACTAAAGTGGTTTGATAAAGTGGTGTGAAATAAGCTGATTTACTCTTTACTTTTTTAGCACAACAGAGCTCCACTCAGCTGCACATTAAAGAATAGTCAAAAAGAAGGTTAAGAATGAAGTCCAGGAGAAAGTCCAGGGAAGGTCGACAAAAGCTGTTCTACATTTGGTTTGTTTCCGTTGTGCCTCTAATTTGATCTTCAGAGGTGACTGAAGTGTTATGATACAGCCCCACACTACACTAGTTTCACTGCAATGGGCAGAACATAAATATGCAGACACCAACTAATTCTTGTTCTTCCCATGGTACTTAAGAAAACGCTGTAAATGTCATAAACTTATAAAATGAGTTGATCTGATCTTTTCTGACCCCACTCTTGGCAGGGTCATGCACCTAATGGACTGTTTTTGTGAGAATTGTGAATCCCAAAGGGAACACCTCTTCTTCCTCCTCTCTCTTTTCACGGTGCATCGCTGAGGCATTTCCACTTGTTCTGGGAAACGTGCAGCATCATTGAAAATGCAACAGAGACCACCCAGGCCCACACTGCTGTACAGTACCATTACATTTATCTCTGCAAATTGTGCAGGGCAGAAAGAATTCCTCTGATAAGGCAAGGCCCAGTCCTTTGGGAAAGTATATTGTCCAATTATGGGCCAATCTCCTAATTGATGAATTAAGTTGTGACTTGGGAGTTTGCATTGATGCTGATGCAACACGGGCTGTTTGTCTGCATAAACATCAGCTTAAAGCAATGGAGCTACAGATCAGTGATTAGGAACATCAGTTTCAAATTAAGGAAAGCACAAACATAAACACAAACTATACTCAATGTCCAGTCTAATGGATTACAAAATGCTGATGTGATTAGACATGGATCCAGAGAGCTCACGGAGATATAAATAGATGGGCAGAGTCGAGCAGGTGCTGCAGGTGTGCTTGGAGGCTCCGGTCATGATCCCGCACTGACCCCAGCTCTCTGTAATGCACATCCCGTAATGGCACACGCTGCGCTGGCACCACGGCTCATCCCTGAACCCTATTGTTCATTGTTTGTCTTCTCCAATTTTTTCCCATGGGCCCCTGGCCAGTGAGAGGAAAAGGTCACTGTAAATATTGCACTGAAATCCTCCTCCCTCCCAGAGCGCTCCTGAAGATGGAACAGGCGACCAGTGGGTGAGCACTTCCTTCCTGCACAGGGCATTTCAACTGTAGGACATCAAACACGTATGAATCCTCGTGTTAAAGATCAGCAGTGAGATCATGTGCTCTGTTGACAGGGGCAGGTCTCACGTGGGTTTACATGTTTCTGTGTCTTATTCAGTGTAGCTAGAATAATCTGGATATATTGTTGTTCAAACAGATTTGATGTTTGATATTGTCAGGCCTCTGCTGCTCAGAGCATCTCACATGGATGTTTATATTCTTTTTCTGTTAAAGGAACTTATACTCTCACTGCCTTTCATATTCCCCCAGGTTTTATTTCATAAAATTGTCAAAGAGATTTCCAATACATTCAGCCATCTGGAGCATTTGCCTCTGAAACAGATGGACAGAAGCTAAAATCTATGAACCTCTATAAACTTTTGAGTTACAGTGGAAGTGAAAACTGAGGCATTGCACTGGTAATAATATGTGTGTATTTACAATGGCATGGTACTAAAATTATTTTTTTTTCAATAAAGTAGCTATGGTAAAATACATCTGAATAAAAAATCCCAAAGGATATGATGGGAGTCCCTATAACCGTGGAAGATATGTGTGTAAGGAGCTAGCCTGTTGCACTGCTGTCAATATGTTATGATGTTCAGGACTGTTTGTGTTTTGAGTGGCGCTCCAGCTCCAGCCTCACCCCTCTCTTGATCACGTCCAGCACTCCAGGCTCACATTTTGGGCTCCAGAAATCCAGGCCTGTGCCAGGCTTCACTTGGAAAAGCTCCCAGAGGAACGGAGAAGACTGGGCCAGTGGACTTCAGGAGAACGTAGCCTCCAGTGCTGGACAGCTGACACATGTGAACAGATCCAGAACATGGAGAGGGGCACAGAGAGACAAGTGAACTGTGAGTCCAGCAGTATAACACAACAAAATAACAAGATTAAAAAGATAATGTTATGATTTTAAGGCACAGTTTTGTTATACTTCTTAATGGCACATGTTTGGTTTTGCATTATAGGATTAGGCGAATTGACTGTTGGAGAGAATTCAAGGACCTTTAAGTATGAAGCAACAGATTGGACTGAGGAGTTACAGAAGTCTATTGTGTAAAAGTGTGAGAGGGTATAAAGGGGCATTTTCCCAAATATGTCCGGGCCTGTACCACCCAGGTTAACATAACATGTTCCTGGCCTTCTCATAACATGGTTGCTCAGACCCCCGGACCCCCAGACCCCCGGATCCCCAGACCCCG
>KN469641.1:0-19983 GCA_000787095.1 Periophthalmodon schlosseri
TGAAGGTTCATTTGGCACTAACAGTACTTAACACAGTATTTTTCACAGTAGTACTCACAGTTTTCTTAGTAATACTGCCAACACTAAAGTATCAGTAGTATTTGCTGTTATAGTCACATATCCAGTTTTGGCTGGTCTACACACTTTAATATTGAGTTTGAGAACAGATTTTGAGATTTTTGAGTCTCTTGTATCTCCCGACACTCCCGGTCTGAAGCCAAACGCGTATGAAAACGTCTTCAAAGTGACTTTCATGTCTTTCAAATGTAACATGAGAGATTAAACTTTCCAATAGGTCCATTATAGAGCACACGCTTTGTCTGCAGTGAAAAGAAGTTTTACCCTGAGCTTTAATCATAGTATCACATTATAGTGGCGCTCATCCAAAGACAGCGATACACTTCATTAGGACTTTTAATAGTTTATTACAAACCAACTTTTACTGGCACGAGGCTTTGTGGGAATATTATCACGTTACTCAATCAACTTTGCGTTCATATAACACGAGGAAGAGGTGGAAGACATGTACAGAAATGGATGAATGGAAAAATGTGTGTAATATTGCAGGTTTTTTTCGTTTTTTTGGTCCCAAGTACCTCGTATAGTGACATATAGTGCACTAGTATTGTATTTTTCGGACTATAAGTCGTGCTTTTTTTCATAGTTGGGCCGGGGGTGCGACTTATATTCAGATGCGATTTACATGTGAAATATATGTTTTTTTCTTCATTATTATGCATTTTTTGGCTGGTGCGACTTATACTCCAGTGAGACTTATACTCCGGAAAATACTAATAATACTAATAATAATAATACTATAATTCTTTAGTAACTATAAGTCAGTTTATTAATATTGTGCCAGTTATTTTTTAGATGTTTTTTATGTCAAATCGTACCGGATATTATTTAAAGGTGCAGTATGTAACTTTCTGGTGGTGGCACCTGGTCACCTGCACGATTCCATGGAAACAGAAAGTAAGAAGCATAATCTGGAACATTCTATGCCATACTGTGGAATATAATAGCCAAACAACATCTCCGTGGAAACAAGCAGGAGGAGGCTCTTCTCGAGGCTAAATATGAGTCAGGTTTGCGGAGATGCAAGCCCGCTCACAGTAAGGATGTATGTTTTTCAGTGTAATAAACAACCAAAAGACAAAAATAAATAAATTAATGAAATAAAATTTTAAAAAAAATAATACAAAAAAAATTGGCTAAAAGGTTATATGGTGTGGTTTTAAGAATGTAATATTTACTACAAATATTGTTTCATATTAAAATACACTTTAGCCTTATTTTTAAATCTGAAATAATCCCAAGTACGTCTTGAAGTGCGTCTTGTTAGGAAAGGAGATATTCAAAGTTAGACTATCGAGTTTATAATCTGTAGTACAAACTATTTAAAAATGGTAAAATGGTATTTTTGATATACTTTGATATTTCATTTTACAGTTTATTCCCATTTTGTCTGATACTTGAACCTCAAACACAACCTTTACAAACGTGTTTCATTACATTTTGGATAAATTTCCAAACTACTGAATATCAAGTGTCATCACTGGGAAAGTGGCTTGAATCAGAGGATAAAAATGGCTGCACAAAACCATGTAAACGCTGTGGTTAGTGACATGCCATTATCCCGATGGGACTAAGGCAGGACACATGTAGCGCCGCGGCCCCTTGGATCCTGTGTCTCCGTCTTCGTCACTCTATTAGACGGCATCCAGGAAAGAAACTCGATCTGTCACGGTTCAAGATGGCCGCCCCCCGATCGCTCACGCCTCCGCGCACGGCGTCATTTAGCTCTGAGTTACTCCCTGGCTCTGCTCAGCGGGTCATTTGAGGGATGGTTAACCAGTGGAACAGTAGACAGTGTAAGATTGAGTGTTGCAGAGGTGACAAAGTTTGAAAACGCTGAATTCGTAGCAAAAGCGGACACACGGAAAAGTTAATTGCGCTGCAGCTGTCGGTCAAATTCAAGTGTCATCTGAGGCTAGTCCCTTGTTTATTATTTAAATGGATAATAGCAGTGAGAAAATGCCATGTTTTTCGTAGCAGGGCTGCAATATTAATCAACTGGCAAAGAATGAAATTGCAAAGGTGGTATTTAGGTTAAGACAAGACAAGTTTTATTATGCAACTCCACAACTCTCTGCAACTATAGGGTCTCATTTTGTACAAATAAAACAAAATGGCCGACCATGTAGTTTATACTAGGATTGAAGAATTAATAATATTGTTTATCGCTATAAACAGACACAGTGGTGGAATGTAACAGAGTAAAAGTAGTACTTACTTAGGTATAAGTTTTAGGTATCTGTACTTTAATTAAGTACGTTACTGTGTATACTTTTTACTTTTACTTCACTACATTTGAGAGCAGTATCTGTACTTTCTACTCCACTACGTTTTTTAACTGGACTGAAAAGTATTTTTTTATAGTTCGAGACCTGCTTAAAAGGTCGAGGGGTTTAGTTTTAACACGTTCGCCGTTTTGAGCAAACAAAAATATACGAATAAAAAAACACAAGGAAAAAAAAACAAATAGACTGAGTTGTTTTTACTGAACAAAATTCAGCACAAATCTGTAGTAAAATCACTACATTTGAAGCCTTATAAGACCTCAAAATATGCGCAAAATACTTTTACTTTTTACTCTTTAAGTACATTTTTAAACAGGTACTTTAATACTTTTACTTAAGTAGATTTTTTCATGTGATACTTTTAGTTTTACTTGAGTTTTTTGTTTTGTTTTTTTTTGCTCCAGTATCTGTACTTTTACTTAAGTAACAACAAGTAACAAGTAACTTCTTCTACCACTGAATTCCATTATAATTTAAACACAGAAGTGGTTTATTCCCATATAGTCATTTGATTTCCACAACATTTTAAACAGTCCTGGTTTGAGGAATCTTGCTTTTTGCTTATATTTTTACAGACCCAGCAAAATACAACAGTTTTTCTCATTGTCCCTGACTGTTTAAAGTGCCTATGTTAAACAATTTTTTTAACCTATGTTATAATGTTGTTTCTTCATCACAAACAGAACTGGAGTTGTGTTTTGTTTCATTCGCACATGTTTAACACAAATCCTGCACATTTAGGTTCTTCTCTCAAACTGAAAACACTCTGTTCCACCTTGTGATGTCATGTGGTAATACAGGAAGTGCTCCGCTGTGTTTAGTTCAAACTTCACACACCTTCATTAAAATCATTTGGATAATTTCAGCCCTGGAATTGCCCATCTCTACTAAACACAAGGTAAAAGGAGCTGCTAACTTGAAAACTACCACTACATGACATCACAAGGTGGAACAGACCATTCTGAGCTTTGGAGATATGGACAGACTAATATTAAAGGGTGACTCAAACATGTGTGAATGAAACAAAACACAACTTTAGGTATGTTTTTGATGCAGAAACAACATTATAACATGACTTAAAGCTCACAGGAGTCCATTTCGCGTAATACCGGGCCTTTAAAGCTGCAGCTCTGAGGTGGACCCCGGTTGTTGTCGCGGCGTCTCCTGCTCCTCGTACGTGTTTACCTCTTGGGCGTGTGCCAGCCGAGCGCTCAGCTGCAGCACCAGGTTTTATAAGGCAAACAGGAAGATCAGCGAAGGCAAACATTAGCCGTGTCATTACGAAGGATGTTACGCAATGGGCCCAACTGATACCCGCTCGGAACACACTCCAAACCAGCCCTCGTACAAATGCACTGCGTGGGTTTCTGATTATGTCATATAGGGGGAGGAGCCAGTTGTCCTGTGTATATGGTATTTGCACAGTAATAATCATAATCATAATAGTAGTAATAATAGTAATGAGTAGTAAATATAGTGATAGCAATAATGATAATGCATTAATTAGTCTTTATACAAGATCCAAGATCACTTTGTTTGTCCCGAAGGAAATTTGTTTTGAACACACAAGCTGCCACATGAAACACATTTACGCAGACAGAGCATGACGTTAGACAACATGTAAAAACACTTTCTCCATGAACCATTAGTCTTTACTCTATAGTCTGAATGCAGCAGGTCCATCAATTTGAGGAGAAAAGAGGTTTTAAAATTGTTGATTTAATTGGTAATTTGTATTATTTTATTTAAAGGCCCTATATTACACAGAATTGACTTTTGTGAGCTTTATAATATTGTTACCTCCTCAAAAACAGACCTGGAGTTTTGTGTTTTGTTTCATTCACGTTAGTCTGCCTACATCTCCAAAGCTCAAAATGCTCTGTTCCACCTTGTGATGTCATGAAGCGGTAGTTTTCAAGTTAACTAACTAACTTTCTTTTACATTTGGTTTAGTAGAGATTGGCAATTCTAGGGCCGAAATCATCCAAATGATTCTAGTGAAGGTGTGTGGAGTTTAAAAACACTGTGGAGCACTTCCTGGATTACCACATGACATCACAAGGTGGAGCAGAGTGTTTTCTGTTTGAGACAAGAACTCAGGGTGTTGCAGGGTTTGTGTGTTAAACGTGTGAATGAAACAAAACACAACTCCAGGTCTGTTTGTGACGAGGAAAAATCATTATAACACAGATAGAAACTAGCGTAATATGGGCCGTTTGTAGAATGTAGAGCACTTTTCCTAATGCTGTAAGTCGCTTTTAAGTTTTACGCATTCGGGTAACTATTTCTGTAGTCACAGCTGCCCTGGGGTAAACTAACAAAAGTAAGGCTGCTAGTCGGCGCCATCGGCCTCCTCGTCCACCACCAGTCTCACGCAACACATTCATATAAGTGGATGAAGTTTGCCCAGTGACACAGTGAATATACTTACCGTATTTTCCGGACTATAAGTCGCACTTTTTTTCATAGTTTGGCCGGGGGTGCGACTTATACTCAGGTGCGATTTATATGTGAAATGTGTTTTTTTCTTCATTATTATGCATTTTTTGGCTGGTGCGACTTATACTCTGCGACTTTATACTCAGTGCGATTTATATGTGAAATGTGTTTTTTTCTTCATTATTATGCATTTTTTGGCTGGTGCGACTTATACTCTGGTGCGACTTATACTCCGAAAAATACGAGTCGCTAGTTATATTAGTGACTAGTCCTATTATTTTGCTGTATTTACAACCGCACCAAAAAAAATCTGCACATAAACAATAGTAATTTCACCTAACCTTATCTCATTTAAACATTACTTATATCCATGGGTTTCAGAATGACGACAAATCTGCACCGTCGCCATAGTGATTATCAACTAAAAGTCCTCAAAATGAAGCTGAAGCCCATGAATAGTTTTTGTTGTGTTGTTGTGTAAAAACAGCGTCAGGGTAACTGTCCTCTCTCTCTCTTCTCTGTGCGTTTTGTCCCGTGTGGTTGTATGTTAGAGTCCCCGTCCTCTCCTCCCTGGGCCTATGATCAGACCTACCCGTCCTACCTGAGTCCCATGGCGTCCCCCTCGGTTCACTCCACCGCCCCCCTGTCCTCCAGCCGCGCCACGGGCCTGCCCAACATCACTGACGGGCCCAGACGCTTGACAGGTAGAAAAAAATAGTTCCAAAAATAGTGACAATCGTGACTTCTCTGTGTCTGTGTGTGTGGACTTGTTCAAGTGAAATATAGCGTTAGCTGATTGTAATGCTGGTTTTTATTCTTAATTACAAAAAATTGAACATGATGGCCAAGTTGTTTATGTTATAATTTGGTGTTCTGGTTCTCAAGATGATTATCCAATCAGAAAGCAGAATGAGCCTCTCATGAGTCTCTCATTTGGGTTGCCAGTTCCAATGTTGAAATCCAGTTGGTTTAAACCCAAAGACTGAACCCTTTGCAGTGAGTGAACTCTGGAAGTTCTGAGCTTTCACATGAGGCCTGTCCATAAACTGAGAGTGAGAAAAACTTGTATGTGTCTCTTTCTGCAGGTTAAGGCTCTGGCAGCTCAGGTTCAGCCTCAACTGAAGTTCTTTACTTACTGTTCAGGCTCCATAAGTTCTCTTAAGCTAATTCCAAATATGCCATTGTAAGTTACCTCTCCAAATGAGACGTGTGCTGCTCTTACCAGGACTGCTGCAGCTGCTAACGGCTCCTTATAGCTGGACGTGAGGAGCTGGCCGTGTTTTCAGAGGCGTCTCTAGAGAAAAGTTTGGACAAACATTGAAGAAAAAAAGGATTGTTTCCTTTTTTCCTCGCTCCGAGGCTTTGATCCCAGAGGAGCGGTAATAACAGACCAGGGCTTAATAACAGCCTCATGACTGACAAATAAAGTGTCTTTACAGCGATATGCCGCCCTCACAAGGCATTCTGGGTAATGGCATTAGCCTGTAGTCTTTTTGTACAAACAGCAGCATCTGTGTTCCAATTTGTCTGTGTGTGGACGTACAGCTCCTTTAAAGGCGCCGCGGGGCCGTTCACCTGTTTGACTCTGTGCCATGAGGCGGTCTGAGTGTGAGTGCGCATTAGAACAGGTTTCAAACTCCACAGCTGCCGTGTCAGCTCTGATTAACCCTCTCGCTCTGCAGCTTTCATCTCCTGAGCAGGGCTTTTGTTCTCAAAGTGACACGTGCACGAGTGCGCGGACTCACGTGCACGAGCGCGCGGACTCACGCGCACGTGCATAAACACAGAGCAACCTGCGGCGCTTAAAGTGTCCTAAGTGATGTGACTACGGCTCTCTGATCTACAGATCATGTTGACACCTCTCGGGGCTGCGCTGTAACAGGATCCAGCCACTGAACATGGCGACAAGTACGAGCAGAAGCTGATATGGACGCGCTTGTGCAAACTTTGAGCACACACCTCCTCAAAGCGCAGCTCCGGTGGCCAAATGTCACAGCCACTAAGTCTCTGTTACAAAAGTTCATTAAGTCGGATGTGATGCTCTCGTTTGGAAATCTGCAGCTCCTGTCTGGTTTCAGCCAGCGTAACCTTCAGGATTAGCTCCCATTAAAGGACTATGTCCACATATGGACTCACTCAAGGGCCTTTTTTGTCTCTAGAGACATTTGATTTAAAAGATATATTGAAAATGCTATATAACCCCTTCCAAATATGAGATATTTTATGAAATAAGGAAGAGAACACATATGATAAAACATTCTACACATTCTACCATGTTCTTCATATCTGCAGCAGAGATAAATTGGGGTTTTTGGGCCAGTGGAACTTTTTTTCTAGTGAGAGAGACACATGTCCTTTACCTGGAAACATACCACGTCCAGTTCCTTTGGTTAGAAGGATGTGTGCTCTCACCAAACACTGCCACACTGCAGCACTTCATCATATTTATTCATTTTATGTTGAGATTTTGTTTTGCCTTATTCGCTCATATCAGTGCAGGGTCGACAGTGGGGGGCACTGCACTTTTCCTGTTACCTTCCAGATCACTGCGTGTAAATGTGTAAAAGCGTGAAAGTCTTAATTGGCCGCACATGCTATCAGACGCTAGCTCCTCGATGCATATAAACGGCGCGGCGCCCCCTGTCTTCACGCCGCAGACACGGTGACACCGAAGACGCCTGCTGATTTATGATAACGGCGCTACAACCGGACCCGACGGAGACGGGAGTGTGGGTGGAGTGTGAATTTGGGACTGGGGTAGAGCCGAAGGGACCTCCAATCCTCCTTCAGCCCCATCGCGATTCTCACCGCAACCAGTTAGCGGTTTTGGGGGGCACTTTTTAAAGGGATAAGGGGGGAGATGCACACACACTCGCATCGGAGCCAGTGGGAGTGGAGCGAACCAGCCACATCAGAGCTCAGTCCTGCCTCATTATAGATCTCATGGAAACTGTTGGGCTCAAAGCGTTACCACATGTTCAGCTTCTTATTCAACCCAAATGCGTTTTATACTCCCTAACACACGTGCATCAGCCTATACCCCGTTCGCGGACATATTTAAATGCGTAAACAGTTATACGGTGACATCTAAACATGCGCAGACACACACTCATAACATAAATATACATAAACGGATTCAAACGTAACCACATGTGCTCGATCGTTGTTTGGGAGCTTATCAGATCCCGAAAACTCCAAGTGAGGAAAACATAAAGTTGATGAATAGAATAATATTTACTGTCCAATTAGAATGCATAACTGCGACCGCAAGAACCCATTAGGTCTTTTTTTCCGCACACTTCCGGGCGGGAATGTCTGTACTATTGAGTTTACTACCGTTTCGTACTCGTGGGACTTGTTCGTTAAAGTCAATTACTCTTCCAAGACGAAGTATTAAACAATTTATGAAGCCAAAGCCACATTTAAAATAATCCCGTCTCGGTAAATAGTCTAATGGGAATAGAATGTGTTTATGTACTATAGGGGTTTGTTCATTTATGAGGATTGTTTTTGTAGAATTGTGTAACGCGGTTTAGTCCATAGCGTAGTTTAAAGGAGCAGGGAAGCGCAGCGATGTAAACAGCTTAGGCAATCTTTCTAATACATGTTTTAGTATAGATTGTAAATAACAGATTACGCAAGACCGAGACCGAGACCGCCTCCTGCTGTTGAGGGCAAATCAAAACAGAAACGTTGTTAAGAAACTTGTTGACACTGGCAAAGTCCAAATTATTACAATATAGATGACTTCGCTCATCACTGTAACAGCTCCAATTGTAATTTGCTTGGCGTGTTTAGAGCGACTTTGATCGAGAACAATAATAGTGTTTAAGAAATACATAAAAAACAGCTCATTAAGTCGGTATGAAAAAGTTGTTGCGTGTAAAATTGTGGATATCTGTTTGCAATGGATCCGTGTTTGCGATTTAAATGAAATCTGTTGAAATGTTTGAAAGTGACGATCTGCGTTTTGGTGTTGCCCGGAAAATGGGGCGGATGACGTAAGATCGCCGTTGTTTCCGCTCCATTTCATTCTTCGTGTTGATGTATTTTGATATTTTAGGAGTGAAATAAAAAAATACATGAAGAAATAAATAAATACTTGAGTTTTAAAATGCCCAAAGTTCCAATAACATCAGCTAAAAATTTCACTTAAAATGTATCTGATTTTATTACTTTTTTTATTTCTACGCAACATTACACTACACTACATGCGTTATTAATATGTTTATGTACTTTTCTGTCCGTGTACTTTTGCCAAAGTACTGCCTCCTCATTTCCGTGGAGATGTTATTCCTTGGCCTGGAATGTTCCCTAGTATGGCATTAAAGTCATCTTCATCCATCAAGACAAGCAGGTGACACTAGAGATCGACCGATATGTTTTGTTTTTTTTCTTTTTTGTTTTTTGTTTTTCATGGCCGATGCCGATTAGTTAGAATCCAGATAATTTCCCCCAAAGTATATAATTAAAATTTATTACAAACTCGCCCACAAACCTGTTTCAATACGAGTTGGATAAGAGATCAGTGTAGTCCCATTTTGCGCAGTTCCCTCTTTGGACTGAAACGTTCAAATGAAGCTTTAGACATATTTTTTTGCAGTTCGTGAGCGCAAACCAAATATCGGCCTCTGCTGGAGATTTAAGGCCGATAGCCCATACGCTAAAAAGTGCAAATATCGGTCTGATATATCGGTCTATCTCTAGTTTACGCCACAAGTGACAGGTCAGAAATGTGAAGTGGTGACCCAGCTCACAGCAAAAAGGGAATAAATGCTGAAGATAGATAAGTTTAATGCCATACGGTGGAACATTCTTGGCCAAGCATCGCAAAAGAAGAATAAATCTGTCAACCGGACGAAACTCCTACAACGTTTTGTCCAGTTGGCAGATTTATTCTTCTTTTACGACGGATCAGACCTGGACGACTGAGGGGATTACGCAGATCTCCATGGAGACGATCAGCTGGCAGACCCTCCACTGCGAAAGTTACACAGTGCACCTTTAAAAAAAACGTTCTTAACATTCAACATAGTCTAACCAAAATCCTCCCCTCTGTGTTTTCCCGTAGGTTCCTCCGACTTGAGTCCGTTCTCGGGACAGTTCGAGCGCCAGTTCCCGAGCCTCTCCACGCTCACGGACACGCGCTTTCCCAGTCCCAGGATGCACTACCCGGCCGGCTTCACCTACACTCCCCCCGTCACCTCCCCCATGTCTCTGGGCAGCGCTCACTACCACACCTACCTGCCCCCTCCGTACCCGGGCTCCACCCAAAACCAAAACGTACCCTTCCACCAAACCAGCAGCACCCCTTATCTCTACTACGGCACGTCATCTAGTTCCTACCAGTTCCCCATGGTGCCCGGGGGGGACCGCTCGCCCTCCCGAATGATCCCGCCTTGTACCAGCGCGTCGACGGGCAGCACCCTGGTCAACCCCAACCTACCCAGCCAGACGGAGGGGGGCGTGGAGGGGGACGGTAGTCACAGCAACTCCCCAACCGTGCTCAACAACGGCGGGCGAATGGATGAAGCGGTTTGGCGACCATATTGAAGAAAATAAAGGCAGCGTAATTCCTTATGAGGTTTGAAAGCACAACGTTTGAGAAAAGGGGATTTTTGTGTGCGCAGATCAGCTAATACTATCTCCGCCTTTAAAGTTGGAAGTGAAGGTTGAGATTAAAAGAAAGAAAAACATGCGAGACTTGTTAAGGCTTGTCTCCCTTAAATGTGTTTTGACCAAAGCACTACAAAGGGAGGCGTCTGCAGCAATATTGACGAAGATTCAATGTCATTTTAACTTTTGTAAGCCCAAGTGGAGGAGACCACGGCTCTCTTTTCATAATCCACAAAGCTGTTATTTTTGTACAGTGTTTGAACTTTGCTGAGGCTTTTTGCTGGGCTGTGTTTTGTACTATGACACTATTGAGACAAGTGAAGCACTGAGGAGTGGAGCAGAGGTACTTTAAGTGGTATGGACAATGCTTTTTCTTTAATTTAACTTAACGTACTTTGTGGGTGAAACATGGATGTAGATTGAGGCGATTTTTTTTTTCTTTGTTTTAACTTATAAAGCCATAAATTATGTATTGTATTTGAAACTTGAGTCGAAGAAGTGTAATCTGAATATTTTTGATGCATCTATATGACTAAGTTAAATGAATTGTTTTGGTAATTTAAAGAGTGAGAGGTTTAATTTTGTAGCACCCAAAGATATAAATGGTTTTGAATATGTAATTTCCAAAGAGTATTGCAACATGTTTCTTCTGGAGTAACTTTCAGTTAAACTGCTCCTCGTATTAAGAGCCCAGATCCATACTAGGCGTTGACACACATTTGGCTTGGAATGAAACCTTGGTATTTATTGAGCAATAACTCGTATTGTGCCTCTTGGCAACGCACCATGAAAGAGCTTCAATGGAGAAAGTAATTATGCGTTGGGGAAATTCTGCTTCATTTGTTGAGTTTGTTCCTGATGAGCGTACAGATACTTTCTGTATTCTCTCAAACGCTGCATTGGGGTTGTTGACACGCGGCCCAGAGGAGGTCCTGGCACTGCCACCAGAGGCAGACTTTGATATTTGTGATATTATTCCTCAGGATGGATCCTCTCTCGACTGGAACTAACTGCCTGTCTGCGCCCACCGCAAGACGCCACGGAGCAGAGCTCGGAGCAGGGAGCAGAGCTCGGAGCATGTGCAGAAGACGCTTTCTAAAAGTGAGTCTTAGTGTGAGACACATTGTGAGACACATGGTGATCTCAGTCTGTGAGACTGACGCAGAATCTAAACTATGACATTCCTTTTATTATTTATTTTTCTCTTCTGCATTTGACTTGTTTACCAAACTGGTTTGTATCTTATTTCTTGCTCTTGTCATAAGTGAACACTTTGTGACACCACAATGAGGGAAGTCTGATGGACACCGTTTAAAATGAAAGATCATCATTTTAAAGATGTCACAGTAACAGGACAAAGTGCAACGTGGAGGTGATTGGAAGCAGCTGCTGGCAGCAAACTGGTGACTCCAGTGTGGAGCTCTGTGTATGTTTGTTTATGAAGCACTTACTCTGATTCAGCTGCACTTACAGCGGGCTGCCAGCAGAGGGCTTTGGGCCCTCTCAGTACAAACTCACACATGTAGAATGGAGAACACTTGGCCAAACAACATTTACAGTGAAGTTGAATCTGATCACTCTGGGCACTTGGTATTCATTTGATTTTTTAAAACTTTATACAATTTGATATTCAGAGCATGAAGGTAATACAATAACCCGATTCTACAAAGCTGAGAAAAGCAGGGGCCAGTCCGAGGATCAGGGAGAGGCTTTCATTGGAGATTTGCACGCAGACTGCTGAGGCTCTGAGCTCCTGATACAAGTGAACACACCGCGTTTCCCCATCGCCCCAGACCAAAGGACAGGTTTGTCTGCGTTTGTGGAGTAACAGAAGACCCCGTATAAAAGGCTATTAGTTAATTTAAAGTAAACAACCCTCTGGTAACCATGGCCACACGTTGGACTTAATTGAATCCCTTTTTCTCTTTAGACTGGACCAGGAAATGGTCTTTTTAAAAGTGTTTACACATCAACGCAGCACTGACATCCATTCTGTCCTCATCTGTTTTTGTTTGTGTTGTGTTTTTTTTTTTTTCATGAGGTTCAACTTTTTTCTTTCTTTCGATTTCAGTCAACTTTATAATGTATTATTTAATGACCACCATGTAAATTACGCAGGAGCAGATGTTTGCTTTCCCTATGTAAAATGTACTTAAGTCTGTTTAAGTCTGTAGTTTTGCTTCTTCTCTCATGAACTTGTCAGGAAACCCTCTGATGGACTCTCCATTACAAAGTGCTGGTACGTTTCACAAACATCTTTTTTAAGGGATTAATACCTGACAACAGTGAGTGAAATTGGCATTGTGATTGTACATTTGTTTATTTTATGAATAAAATATGACTTTTGTAAGTTATTTTTTGTATTCTCTGTTTTCACCTGCGACTAGAAATACTTTTATACAGTTAAAGGGCTCATATTATTTCAGATCTATGTTATAATGTTATTTCCTAGTCACAAACAGACCTGGAGTTGTGTTTTGTTTCAGTCACACGTTTAACACACAAACCCTGCATATTTAGGTTGAGTTCTTCTCTCAAATAGAAAACACTCTGTTCCACCTTGTGATGTCACGCGGTACTACAGGAAGTGCTCTAGTGTGTTTTTAAACTCCGCACACCTTCGCTAGAATCGTTTGGATGATTTCAGCCCCGGAATCGCCGATCTCTACTGAACTAAAGGTAAAAAGAAGCTGTTAACTTGAAAACTACCGCTTCATGACATCACAAGGTGGAACGGAGCGTTTTGAGCTTTGGAGACGTAGGCAGACTAATAATAAAAGGTTACTCAGACATGCATGAATGAAACAAAACACAACTCCAGGTGTGTTTTTGAGGAGGTAACAGCGTTATAACTTGACTTAAACCTCATAAGAGTCGTGTGTTTTTAGGAGGTAACAGCGTTATAACTTGACTTAAACCTCATAAGAGTCAGTTTTGTGTAATATAGGACCTGTTCTAGTAGATGGTTCGTTATTTGGAAAGGCCCAGAGCGTTTCACAGTTTGTAGCAAAAGAAAAATTAAATTCTGTCAACTGGACAAAAGTTTTAGAGCGAAGACGTTTGGCTGCTCATCCAAGCCGCTTCTTCAGTTCTGGTCAGATTACTGCTGGACACTGCCTTATATCTGCCTGACGGGAGGAGCTAACGACACCGAAACTAACAGCATTTAACACACGTATCTTCACGAAGATAGGATTTGATGCCACCGGGACAAGTTACAGGTCAGATCTGTGGAGAGCACAGACTGTATATATAAGTGAACACTGCTCACCTGCCTTAAAACAGAAACACTGCATATTGAGGCCGAGTTATTGTCTCAAACAGAAAACACACCGCCTTGTGATGTCACGCGGTAATACAGGAAGTGCTCCACTGCGTTTTTAAACTCCGCACACCTTCGCTAGAATCATGTGGATAATTTCAGCGCTGGAATTGTCCAATCTCTACTGAACTAAAGGTAAAAAGTAGCTGTTAACTTGAAAACCACCGCTTCATGACATCACGAGGTGGAACGGGGCACGTTGAGCTTTGGAGAACGAAACAAAACATAACTCCAGGTGCGTTTCTGAGGAGGTAACAACAGTCGAACGTGGCTAAACGAGTTAACGAGGACCTTTGATAAAACAATGTGTTCATTATGTATTAAGTCATAAGTGTTGGCGCTTTAAGGCTATTTGAGGTTCCTTTTGCCGTGTTATCGTAATATTAACGTGAAAAGTTACAATGACAGTTTTTCCGACATTGTTCAGGCCTAGTTTCCACACAGTGTAGACTTTGTGTGTTAACAAGCGCCGGTGTCATCTCTCCTCTTCCCCAACATTGTGTTTGGACGGGGGCCTCCGCTGCCACTGCACTGGGCCTCAGTTCAAAGCGAGACTCCGGGAAGAACCGAGCGCACGAGCGAAACACGAGGGAACCTGTTTTACATTATTCCAAGACATAATAGACTACAGCCAGAGACAGACCGAGCGCTGCGCCATCCCTATCCCGTCTGTGTGTTGTTTTAGGGTTCAAATCGGGAACATTTTTGGGATTTCCCTGAATATAGCGAATACACAAGGAGAAGAGAAAGACAGAAAAACACGAGCCGGTTTCAAATTCACATTCTCCGCGTTCTCAGCCGCGCCGGGCAATTATAATAATGAAGTCGGGAGAAGCAATGGGACCCAGACACCCGGAGAAATTAGCATAATGCGCCGGCTGCACGGAGGGGCGCGTGCACGGAGGGGCGCGGGTACAGTCCGGGTCCCGTTAAAGCTCAACGCGCGTGATTTTGAAAGCGGGTTGTAAATAGTTTCGCAGCTGTGCAACAAAGAAAATAAACTTTTCACGTTAAATTAAGCAGAGAATGGACAGTAGAAAGAGCGCGGATTGGGGCAGGGCAACAAAAAGTCACGTTGCCAGATCAGTCTCTATTTCTCTGGTTTTAGTCTTTTTTTTTTTCTTAGTGTGTTTACGGAGGACTGAAATATATGAGGTGGTGTTGGGACAAATGGAGAGGATAAAGCTCCGTATAGAGATAACAAAGTCTACTTAAATAATGGAGCTTAACAGTGACAGGCTGCTCAGGTTCCGGAAGTAAATGCCCCATTCATTTTCCCCATAGACTTTTCGAAAAATTCAAATATTAAGAGCTCAGAGGCATCGCGGAGGCTAACTAGCTACGTGCTAACTAGCTACGTGCCAACCAGCTACGTGCTCACCAGCTACATGCTAACCAGCTACGTGCTAACTAGCTACGTGCTAACCGGCGCTGCAAATTTTCTAGCCAGAAACCCAAATTTGTTGTATTTCAATCCCAAAAGCTTTAAAAACAAACCCTCTATGTACAGATTTGGAAATATAAAATGTAAAATTGTGTTTATTATTTTATGTTTTTGTCTATATTTGTTTAATACATAATTCCCTGTAAATGTGAATGTAAAAACTTAAGCCCCTCGCAATGTTGTTGTTTGTACCATTGTATATTTGAATAAAAAAATAGATAAAATAAAAAATACGTGCTAACCAGCTACATGCTAACTAATATCCAAAAAGGCCGTTAAAAAATGCAAGATTTGAAAGTTTCAGAAACAGATTTTAAATAAAATTATTGGTCTTGTGGTCATTATATACCATGTATCTGATTATCCCTGAGCAAGCTTTTGAACTTTTATTTTATTTATTTATTTTTTTGTAAAGTCTATGGGAAAAATTAATGTGAAATTTTCTGGAAGTGTGGGGTGGGCGGTCGGGGTTTAGCTCGATTGGAAATAAATTCATAATAGAGACAGTCGCCTAAAATTAAAGGCTATAGAAAGGCTGTAGAAATGTAGAAAAATGTAATATATTTTACATCAGTGCCTTCAGTCTTTAAATAAAAGTGAAAAATCCCTTCCGGTTATGTTTTCTTATAAAGCCTAATAGTTTTTAAATGTATTCATTTGCAACTATACCATCTCAGTCATCCATATACATCTGTATTGATTTAGTCTTTTGTTAATTTTTCACGTTTACACAAGTTTGACAAATAAACACAGCCCCGGCCAGGAACCACTTAGTATTCACTCAGATTAATTTAAGTGTCAAGATTCGGCCAGTTATCAAACGTTTTTCCAATATTGTGCTGCTGTCCCGGTCCAATCCAAACTGTTGACTTGACCCGAGTGAGTATTTGAGAAGGGCCTTTTCAGACGGACTGTTCCTCGGGGGGGGGGGGTCCGGGCATTTCCGTTTTCGCTGCTTACTCTGTGTGCTCTGTGTGTTCCGTGCGCTCGGGCCCGGCTCTCTACATCTCGAGTTCTCATCTGCAGATAAAGTCTTTTATGGGCTCTGTGGGCCCTTAGTGTCGTGGGGGAGAGGTCGGGATCGTTACAAAGGCCCGTGAAGCTCGGGGTCCAGATAACACGGTTTAAAGGGGCCGTACCTGCTTTTTACTGCCTCAAAAACACGGAAAAACAGAACTGGTTCATTTGAAACGGTTTGCAGTGGTTCGGAGTTATTCCTCATTGGGGTGTGCAACAATATCGAAATATCATATTGTTTAATTTAATGATACAGTATCGATATCGTGGGCTGCTGTATCGATATATTTTTCTGTATATTTTACCAAATTATTCTGTCACAGCACAATTGTGTGGCTTGTTTAGAGGAAAGAAACTTGTTTATGCAGAACATTTGACGTTTGATTCACTGTTTTGATGATTAAAATAGGTTTATTTCATAGACGGTGGTTTAACAAAAACTTTTAGTATCACAGTTGTTTTAGTCGATATGTCGTGATCCTTCAGAGCCGTTAAACTGCACGTGTCCCTGTGTAAATGTAAATGTGGAGCTCGTATAAACTGTGGATGAACAATATTGACCAGTGAAACAGTTTGATGTTTCTTCTGGTTCGTCACATGCACTAAACAAAATGCACTTTATGTTCATTCATCTTCAGTAAACGGAAGATAAACGCACCATAAATGTTTATTTTTTGTGAAAACGGGGCTGATCATTAAGGGTCACGAAAGCCTGTATTTTTCACTGAATCGTATCGAATCGAAAAAGTACTGTATCGAGACATGTATCGTATCGTGTCCTATGTATCGTATCGGCAAAATCTTAATGATGCCCAGCCTTAATTCCTCACTTGCCTTATGCCTTCAGAGTTTAAAAGTGCTTTTCACAAACGAGAGACAAGAGCGGAGTTTTGACGCGACGGTAAAGCCACAACAACTAGCCAGCTAACGGGCACTTCCTGATTATCGAGGACACAACGGACTTATTTTACAATTTATCTGTGCTGGGGGAAGACAGAATTTGTTCAAATATATGTGGAAAAATCAGGTACAGGTGATTTAAAGAAAGGTCTTGAGCTTGGTTTAATAGAGGACGGGATTAAGTCAGTTAGACTCCATGGAGACAAGCAGTGTTACGGGTCTGATCTGTGGAGAGGGAGCCCCACTCACAGTAAAGATACAGGTTTATCAAGGTATTTGAATGTTTTAGCAGTAAAACATCTGGAGCTGAAAAGGAAACTGGGAAAGTGGGGTGAGACTCTAAGAAATAAAGATAGATAGAGAGATAGAGAAAGAGAGAGTGAGTGTGAGAGAGAGAAAGAGAAACTGATAGAAAGAGAGAGAGAAATAGACATAGATAGATAGAGATGGATAGATAGAAAGAGCTAGAGCGAGAGATAGAGATAGAAAGAGAGAGAAACAGAAACAGAGAGATAGAGAGAGACAGTTGGATAGATAGAGAGAAATAGAGAGTGAGAGAGATACAGACAGTTAGATAGAGAGGGAGAAATAGAGAGTGAGAGAGAAATTGATGGATGGATAGAAAGATGGATGGATAGCTATATATAGAGAGATGGATAGTGACAGAGATAGACAGATATATAGACAGATAGCGACCGAGAGAGATACAAAGAGAGAGAGAAATAGGGAGTGAGAGAGAGGTAGAGAGATACAAAGAGAGAGAGAAAGAGAGATATAGATAGAGAGAGAAATAGAGTGAGGGAGATAGAGAGAGACAGTTAGAAAGATAGAGAGAAATAGAGAGTGAGAGATAGAGAGAAATAGATAGATGGATAGAAAGAGATGGATGGGGAGATATATATATAGAGAGAGAGTGACAGAGATAGACCGATAGTGACTGAGAGAGATACAAAGAGAGAGAGAAATAGGGAGTGAGAGAGAGAGGTAGCAAGAGATACAAAGAGAGAGAGAGAGAGCAATAGTATTTGCAATATCACAAATGAGTATTATCCACGTCATAACCGTTACACAGTGTCAAACAGTCTCATTGTTTCCAAAAGTCTTTAATGAACCTTGAAGAAAAAACACGCTGCAGGAACTAAACTTCTCCCTCTCTGCAATCAGGGCCCATTCTTACCTCTTTTCTCAGGTCCCTCTGTTCCAGCAGCGCCCCTGGATCCCACAGCACGACCTCCCTGAACCTGCGCGTCCGTCCGCAGCCTAACGCGATGTGACAAGCCACACTAATGTCATCGGGCCACGGCCATTACGAGACATTATAAAACCCGCACAAATGATCTTAATACGATCCGAGTGTAACCGAACTGCTCCAACTCAACATCGCCCTGAGTCAACAATAACTGTGTACTTTGGCGCACTCTAGTGGCTTTTTTATACAACCTCGGGGATTCTGGTGAGGGGCCCACCCGTGTGCGCTTCTGCAGAGCCAAAGGCGGCGTCGAGCGTTGCCAAGTCCTCTTATTATGTTAGCGGTGCTCCGAGCGCGACTACGGTTTCAACACTCCGCGCAGTGTCGCCAAAAGCCCCGAGCCTCGTAAATGAATGCCAGATATTTAAAAGCGCTCACCCTCGCCGAGAGAGGTCGTAAAGGACATTTTGTCTCTCGACCCGTAATAAAAAGATTGAATCCGCTGGCGGGACAGTCGCATTTCGGAAGACGCCGTTTAAAAGAGCCCACAGACACCAGGTCGGCGTAATAAGGCGGCCTAACTTCCTAAACCAGATCCCATTCATCACCGGATTAAAGAGAAGCATGACTTAACTCTTAGCTTTGGAAATGTTGGCTCCACGAAACCAGAAAACTGCGCTTATGGAACTCGCAGTTAAAGCGCGCGGCCAGTCGGGGTTATGTAACAGATATTAGGCGCAGTGTTTTTAAAAGGAGTTAGTCTGAAGTGTCAGGACCATGGACAGCACCCAAACACAAACAAAGACCTCATTTTCCCTCAGGCCTCTGCCCAAGCACAACATGTCTCCACTCTAGCGCCTGCGGTGTTAAAGAAGAGGTACTGCGCTCGTGTGCGGTGGAGAGTCAGAATCTGCGACACTCCCGGATCGTGGTGTTATATTTGGTTGTAATTTGGAAATTTTAAATCGCAATATTCATCTAAAGCAACTTAACAAAAGAAACAAGTCCCGCTGAGTTTGTGTTAGAAAACGGCGGCGCCAAACGGGAGCCGACGTCGCCGTAAACGTCATCACAACAAAGAGAAAGAGGAGGAGCCGTCGGCGCCTCCTATGGACAGATGCACATCAGGCCAGAAAGTTTTATTTATTTATGTATTTATTTTTACCAAAATGACAACGCAACGCTGCCGAATCCTGCGCGTGTCAACGAAAGAGAGAAATAGAGAGTGAGAGAGAGAAAGAAATAGAGAGTGAGAGAGAGAGAGAAAGAAATAGAGAGTGAGAGAGAGAGAGAAACAGAGCGTGAGAGAGAAAGAGAAATAGAGCGTGAGACAGATAGAAAGAGAGAAATAGATGGAAAGATAGAGAGAGATGGATGGATAGTTAGAGAGAGAGAAATAAAGAGAGAGAGAGAACTAGAGCGAGAGAGAGATAGAAGGAGAGAGAGAAATAGAAAGAGAGAGATGGATGATAGAGAGAGAGAAATAGAGAGAGAGAGGGAGAAAGAGAGGGAATGAGAGAGAGAGAAAGAAAGAGAGAGAGAGATGGATGGATAGACAGAGGGAGAAATAGAGAGTGAGAGACAGAGAGAGGGAGAGAGAGAGATAGATAGAGAGAGAGAGACATATATTTAAATATAAAAAAAAAGTTGGAGAACAAAGTGAGTACAGAGCAGTGGGCGTGTACCAGTGGCG
>JACM01026807.1:0-15904 GCA_000787095.1 Periophthalmodon schlosseri
GTTAAAGCTTGGATGCAAATAGGTCTTACAAATGGACACTGACCCGGAACAAAGTGGTTTAAGGATAACAAAGTCAATGTTTTGGAGTCATCACAAAGCCCTGATCTCAATCCTATTGAGTATTTATTGGCAGACCTGAAAAGGCATGTGCGAGCAAGGCAGCCGACAAACTTAGCTCAGTTACACCAGTTCTGTCGAGAGGAATGGCCCAAAATTCCTGTGGAAGGACATCCAAAACATTTGACCCAAGTCATACAGTTTAAAGGCAATGGTACCAAATACTAATGAAATGTATGTAAACTTCTGACTTTGAAGATGAAACATTGTCGAAAAAATCCTTTCATTAGTTTGGCATTTAGCAAATAGAAATAATTTTGGTAATCCTAACTGACCTAAAACAGAAAAAGTTTAATCTGATTTCATGTCAGACAGAGAAAAAAAACAAACAACAAATGTGTCTTTTTATATAATGTAGGTAAACCTCTGGTTTCAACTGTATGTATGTATTGGTGACTGTGCAGTATCCAGGTTGAAGTGCTATGTTCATTCTCCTTTTATAGAAAGGATCATGCTCTTTCTGAGGCTTTGTTAGACTTTAATCTGAGTTTTATTTTAACACAATCTGACTATAAAGAACTGACTTAGTTACAACTACAACAGGTGAAATGATTTTTACTGTTAAACAAAGGGACAAAAGCTGTAGTCGACTAAAAGCATGTGTGGCATTAGCAAAAGCTCTCAAAACTCAAATCTCAATGATCTGACCAAATCTGACACAAAAAGCACCAACAGAAAAGAAAAGTAATAGTAAACTGTAATTCTATGTAAAAAGCAGAATAAATTCACAGTTCATTCCCAAAACTCTGGCTAACTCACCCTATACCATTCCCTTTCTCCTGTTGTGCATATCCACTACCAGTCAAAAGTTTGGACACACTTTTTCATTTATGTTTCTTCATTATTTCCATGATTATTTCCATTGTAGATTCTCACTGAAGGAATCAAAACTATGAATGACACATATGGAATAATGCATACAAAAATAAATTGAAAATAGCTCAAAAATTGTTTTAGATAAATTTTTTTTTTATAAAAATAGTCACCCTTCGCTTTTAAGCACTGCTTTGCACTTTTGGCATTTCTTGACCCTGACATGGCACAGATGTGAAAACTATTTCAGGGGACTTCATCAAGAAGCTCAATGTGAGAAGGCCAAGAGGTTTGCAGAGCTGTCAACAAAGCAAAGGGTGGCTACTTTGAGGATTTAAATATAAAATATAAAATGTATTTAGTTGAGTTATTTAACTTTTTTTTCTTTGCTACATAATTGCATATATCTTGCATTATTATAATTGATGTATTCTGTATGTATATAAGATGCAGAAAATAGTAAAGAAAGAAAAAAAAGAAAACACTGAATGAGAGGGTGTGTCCAAATTTTTGACTGGTCGTGTAAATTTTTAACAGTGGCAATAAAATAAATAATCGACTAATATGAATTGTGGTCAATTAAAGTGACCAATTCATTGATTAAACTACTGTGTAACTAAAGTGTACAACCCTAAAAAACAAACATGTTGTTTTTCCCCCTTAACAGTATGTTGTAAAAACAGCACTTTGTGACAAAATCAGACTGTGTGTGCTGTCTGCATCTAATAATAAATATTTTTATTCATTGCAAACCAGGGGTTAATTTGAGCAAGAAGAAAGTTTTCTTTGATCTGGAAACTAAACCAGATGTTTGTTTAAACAAACAATAGGTATTTTCGTACGTATGTATGTACGTAAGTACGTACGTATGTATGTACATACGTACGTATGTACGTATGTATGTACGTATGTATGTACGTATGTATGTATGTATGCAGTAACAAGAACCCAGGTACAAACTAGGGATGCACGACAATATTGGTCACCGATAATTATCAGCTGATACAAGGATCTAGCTGTATATTAGTTCTCAATCAAATGAGAGGACGCGTGGTGCAGCGAGAGGAGTTTGTTTGAGTGAACATGTGTTCCATGTGCAGATGAGAAAACACATGTGCCACGCAGACACGTTTCACTAAACAGTCCAATACAGATGGACAGGACTGTCTGTCTGCCTCTCTCTGCTAACTTTTTATTCACGGTCTATATTCACAATACTGCTTTGAGCTTGTGTCAGAATCCAACTTGTGTTAAAAGTACTGACGCAGTGCTGAGGGCTTGCCCCTTTTCCCTCTGTGTTGCACAAAGCATGAAACCCACAGATAAAATATGACTTATCTGAAGCATATTGTTAATAATAAGGAAAATAACAAAAGAAAACAGCATTTACAATGTGGTAAGAAGAATTCATGTAGGCCTCTATGAAACATTACCAGTACATAAGTCTATAATTAATTCCTACAGAGCTCATGAGCAGGCTACAATCCAATACTGTGACTTCACATTTGTAAATGGAATATTATTAAAGCTCTATACGTATTATATGGTGTATGTGTGGTGTGTGATGTAGGTGTATGTGTGAATGGGTGTATGCATGAATGGGGGTGTGTGTGAATGGGTGTATGTGTGGATGGGTGGAAACTCACAGGGCGTGTGGCTGGTAAAAAGCACAAATGAAACTCCAGGCCTGAGTCTAAACCTCGTCTCGGTGGGTCCAACCAGGCGCTCCAGCACAGCACTCCCTCTGCCAGACACGGCCCGCAGCAGCTCCTCCAACAGGTACCTGCCCAGAAGACACCGTCAGCCTACGCACAGCCAAGGTCCTCTACTGTTGCCTCTGCTCTTCACGAGCCCACCAGGATCAGCTCATTCATTCTGGCTATAATGAAAATAACTAACTAAACTAATAAACTAAAAAAATTACTTGAGAAAAATGTGGCTTCATTCACATGGCCATCCTGGCACCATTTTATGACTTTTGACTTTTCTGCTTTCATTTTGCAACCTCTAATACTAGAATGATTATATTTGCCCCAGTTAGCATTAATAAGTGGTTGTTCTATACCTCGCATCAAAACTGCCGAAAATATATTGTGCACTGTGTTGGGAAATTTTCACCCAGTCATTGCATTACACAAGTGTGGAAACATGTTACTACATACTCGGCATCAGGTTGACAAATACAGACATGAAATAAAAAATAACAACTACTGCCATTTTCTTATTTTTTCTCAAAGGGACAATGTGGAAGACATAATTCTCATGTAATACAATAATAGTACTAGATCTTGTAGGTTATCAACATCGTATACAGAGTACATCATTTTTATAATGTATTCTCACTTTAGACTTATGATTTTGTAGAAACACAAGAAACACATTCCTCATCCTTTTGTGTTTAATAAGACAAAAAGTGAGTTTTTTTTTAAAGGAGGGCCTGAGGGTTAATATAATTTTATTTGCCAACATTGTCTCCTTCTGAACACTTTAATATACAATTTCAATTGAACTGTAATTCTGAGTAATTTTTTTCCAAACATGTTTTAATCCCAAAGTTATCACTATCACTTGAAGAAAAATGTGTTATTTACATATAAATTGAAATTTACATGAAATACAGTGTGCATACTGCATAGATAACCAAAAGCAAAGTCAGAATAAAACATGTCTGCTTTATCTAACCCTGCTTTTATGTGTTGGACTGGGGCATTCTGTAAGGCACCTGATACATCCTCTTCTGGCAATGACCTCTGCATGGCTGTCATTGAGCACATCACCTAAAATGCAAAGACAGAACATTTCATACTAATAATTCATCATATGGTAATAATAATGATAATAATAATACAAGTTCAAATAAATATAAGGAGTCAATAGCTTTTGCTCACATTCTGGTTATTGTTATAATCGACAAAAGTTCATCTAAATATACACCGGTTTAGGATTGCAAGGATAATGACATTTGAATCGATATCGCAATGAATGGACGTAATTAGCAAATCACAAAGGCTGCACTTTTTGAAGTAGCATAATTTCATCTGCGAACAACAGATTCTCCTGTCTTATTCTGCATAACTAACTCTGCAGTTTATATCTGTACAAACATGTTCTGAAATGTGATTCCTGTATTAGTTTGTAAGTTCATATTTCAGGCCTTTGTCAGTTCTTCTCAACACGTTTAAAATGTGATCTTTGAACAGAATCTTATTTTTACAACATGAATCGCAATCTAACCACACTCACAGTGCATGTAAAAAAAAAAATTAAAAAAAAAATCATAGATATGACAACATATATATTATATTCATTATATTGGGAAACAGTTTGTTATATTCAACAAACTGTTTCCCAATGATTGATTACATGGTCATATAGCATTTATTGCTATATTACAACATTAGAACAATATTAATTTTAGCTGGCCTCATCTGTAGTCAATATTATTGGCCTATATAAACTCTAGACAGTGTGGGCTTCACATGGGCATGGGCTGTGTGTGGGCACACTTAGAGGTCCATAGGTAATTGCACAGAACTTTCCATTTTCAATTTTAAAAATGTACAATGTGTACATGCTTTTCCTAGACTTCACAAAGACCTGTAGCCCCAGTCTCATCTGTCAGAGTTCAGATGAGCGTGATTGACAGGCAGACTAAATAATCAGAAAAGCATCCTGAAAACATGGCAGAGGACTGGGAAACGGTACTTATTTCCGCAAAATCAATGAGTGAAGCTCAAAAGTGAACTCTTCCATTTCCCACGAGTCACTGAATAAACAAACCTGGTGACCAGACTGTTATCCTGTATAAAAGATGTTAGTCTAGACACGAGACTGCGTGTACATCGAATTGTATTTGCACAAGAGAGAGAGAATAAAAATAGAGATTGATAGAACATACCATTGGGGCTCATGCTGGTCTGTCCGATGCACTTGGAGCCAGTGCCAAGAGAAACTACCTCCTTCACTGCTGCAAACAAGAGATGACAAATACGTTACCAAATTGCCAGGTTGAAAGAGCAAATGCAATAGTAGAATGTCAAAAACAGTAAATAAATAAAATAAGATAAATAAGATTCCATAAGGTCCATGAAGACAAATAAACCTGTCTGTCCAACGCTGAATCAGGAATCTGATGAAAGTTCACCATTTTCACTTCTATAGCGGTTTAGTATCCCGACTCAAACTTATTTAATACATTTTAGCTAAGTAAGTAACTTTGACTCTGCGGCTGATGTGTGTGCAGTCCCGCTCTGTACCTGTGTTAGAGTTGGCATTCCGCGTCACCTGCACCACAGCAGCCAGCAGGGTCCACTCTCTGCCCACCTCAGGCTTCCCAGTGCGAGGCAGCTCATGGAAGCGCTCGTAACACAGCGTAGCTATTTCATCCGGGTCCATCACTGGGGCCATCACCGGGTCTATACCAGATCCATGGTCCGTCACTGCGTCCGTCACTGAGTCCACACCGGCACAGCGCAGCGCCGTGCGGCTATGCGAAGACATGTGCTGGAGAGCCGCACACGCCATGCGCACGCCATAGATCCATGGCGCACCGTGCGGCGTACACGCGCTGAACTATCACTTCCATGATCCTTCTTCTTTAGTGGAGTTTAACAACGGCTGGCACTTACAGCTGTGCATTGCCGCCACCTAGTGTACTTACCAGGTCAGGTCCTGATTTGGCTTTCCGAGACCAGTCAGTCTAGTCTATGTGGTGTGCCTTCCCAAAGCTTTCTCATGGGAATTATTAAATTATACAAAAAAAAGTGTGAAACCCCATGTCTTCTCTCTAGTCCTTGTAGTTGTGTCCTTCTTGTTGTTACATGCCATGTTGCATGTATATTGCATATGAAAATAATCGTCACATTACATTAAGAAATATGAGACGGGATCAGATATTGTCCTTTTATAAAACAATGTTTTCTCTCTTGTTTTGACTAAACAGGGAGAAAGAAGTGAATACATAAAGCCTTAAATAGACAAAGTCACATGTCAAGATTGAAACATTTATTTCAGCTATGTACAGGGCAAATGCAGAATTTCACAATGAACAGAAAAATAAAACTCTAATCAGGCGGCAGCTGGGTCCACTGTGGGACACGAGTACCCTCTGAAGCCATGCTGAGGCTGTACTCTAGAAAATGTGTTTTAGGTGAAATTTAAAACCTGTTGAGTGAGTGCTTATGGAGATCAGCAATGAATTAATTCTAGGGAAGCCAAATGTCTGTCAGATTTGAAGTATATTCTTGTGCGCAGCACAGGCTTCACTCCTGTCCGAAGCCCTCCGTCTCTTCAATGGCAAACAGCAGCTTCTCCCTCAGCTGCTCCAGGCTCCGGTACGGCGGCAGGTCCAATCGGTTGAAGCTACACACACACACACAAGGTACAAATAACTTGTGTCAAAAGTATCGGCAGACAGGCTTTCATTTAGAAATACATCTGCCACGTGGACAGGCACTGTAGCGACCTTGCAGTTCTATTTATGTCAATATTTTTGCACACATCTGAGTAACACAAATGACTAAACATAATGTTACTACATCAGATTGAAAATAATCTTCACTTTAAAGTGAAGAGTTGTGTTCATGGCTCACCATGTGTGGCTTCGTGGAAGCCAAGTTTCCTTCCCCACTTTATCAATGCAGAACTTCTGAGGACCATTGCTCCCTGCAGGGGAAGACAGTCAGCTCACACAAGTCTTAGGCTGTGGTTCGTTGAATGTGTGATGTGTGACAGGGCCATACCTATGAGCTCTGCAAAGCCTCCCACAGGCAGCCGACATGTGCCAGTCACAAACTGAAGGAGACGGATTCTCTTCTCATTGTCCATGTCCTTCACCACCTTTGGACACACACAAAGTCAAACTAGGCTGGGCCTCTCTGGGGACAGGGCCCTGAGGGC
Organism: Periophthalmodon schlosseri; assembly: GCA_000787095.1. NCBI lineage: Eukaryota > Metazoa > Chordata > Actinopteri > Gobiiformes > Gobiidae > Periophthalmodon > Periophthalmodon schlosseri. Next base: position 6,829 of record JACM01026807.1, read on the forward strand.
TGAGAGCATACCTGCCAGAACCAGTGGATCTGTTTGCTGTTCTTGGTATAATGTCGGTAGATGGTGTTCTTCTGCCAGTCTGCCAGATCGATCTCCTGCATCCCACACAGCATCAGCTGCGCACAGACACACAAAGTCCTGAAGCCTCCTTCCTCTCAGTCCTCTAACTGTTAACTGTCACGTTTTTCAACTCCCTCTCTGTCTGTCTACACAGCCGTACTAAGGACTTTTCCAATTCCTGGTGCACATTTATTTGACCTGTGTCATCTGAACTGTCTCTGGATTCTGGACACATGGTAAATAAACTTCTCCTGTCTCTCTGTACAAGATATTTCACCTCTCATGCAAGCGGCTTCACCTGCTAGACTTTACCTGTCCACTATTCTATATGAATATGAATATCTGTGCCCAAAAGAGAGAGGGTGGTATATGTTCAAATCAAATAAAGCTCGGCGACGTTTGGAAAAAAGAAGCCTCCCAAAAGTAAACACACACAGTACTGGTACCTCAAGCTCTTTCTCATCAAAGTATCGCAGCCACTCAAGGGGGACCACTTCATTAAACCCATCCAGAAAAGCTTTGGTCTGCTCTTCTACCCCCCGAGTGAATCTCCAGTCAGTCAGGAGTCTGATGGGCACAGAACACATGACGGTCAGAGCTAGACAAAGGTTAGACATCGGGGAAATCTGTGGTCTGCATACCCGATATACTCATCTTTGTTGTCCTCAGTGACCAACAGGTTCTCTCCATCAGCCTTCAGCTGGTGTGTAGACACTTTGCCCAGGATCTCCATGTCCTGTGCAAAGTAGAGCTCCAAGCCGCACTCCTCCAGGCTGTTTTCCCTGAGGTGATCAGCAGCCAGTATTAAAATATATTAGAGAGAGATAGAGATAGATAGATAGATAGAGAGAGCTTTGGAGATGTAGAGACTAATATTAAAGATTACTCAAACGTGCGAATGAAACAAAACACAACTCTAGGTATGTTTTTGAGGAGGTACCAACATTCTAACATGGTTTAAAGCTAACAAGAGTTCATTTTGTGTAATATAGGACCTTTAACAACAAACTACAGCACACCAACAAGCCATTATGTGGAATTAACAGTTTTATCTAGAGATAAATTTGAACATCACTGGATGAAAAAGTCCTTGTCAACTGTAACTCCAGAGTTGGCACTTACTTGACCCACATGATGGAGTTATAAAACTCGGGGTCGATGGACTCCAGGTCTTTAAGGGTGGGTTTCTTGTCCAGCATGCGTTTGTAGAAAGGCAGTGTGAAGCCAGTGTCAATGAACTTACCATGGTACAGCGCCTAGAAGCAAACAGAGCATTGTTACAATCTCCTTCTAAACACAACATGTCTTGTCATTGTCATTCCTTATAAACGTAATGTGTACGCATATACATAAGCCAACAAGAGCAGTGGTCTCCTGAAACGCCTAGAAAGACCTCTTCTGATATCACACCTGCTGCCAATGGCACTCATCTAAAATGAATACAATTATTTATATTTTATTGCAGCCCTTTGGAAACTGCTTGGTTTGTAAAACACAGATTGAACAGAATAGTTTTTATTATTATTGCAGACCGTACAGTGAAATTATAGTGGTAGGCCAGCAATACTCCCCAAGTGGCTTCTGGTTTAGACCACTGGCCTCTGAAATCAGCTTTCTTATTTAAACATATTATAAAGTTCTTTTCGAGACAATCAAAGCTGTTTTACATTGATTTGCATTATTCAATCACTCGGTTACACTGATCTACAAACCTCTGGTATATTGGGAGAATCTTCAAAAGCTGGGATGACAATAAATGTATCTAAAGGTTCTATATTACACAATATTTTTTTTGTGAGCTTTTGGCCGTGTTCGAATGTTGTTACCGCAAAAACATACCTGAAGTTGTGTTTTGTTTCATTCACACGTTTTAGTAATCCTGGTTTATTAGTCAGTCAAAGCTCAAAATGCTCTGTTCCACTTTGTGATATCGTGTAGTGGTAGTTTTTAAGTTACCGGTTACCTTTTACTTTTAATTCAGTAGAGGTGGGCAAGTCCAGGGCTGAAATCATCCAAATGATTCAAATGAAGGTGTATGGAGTTTAAAAACACAGTTGAGCACTTCCTGTATTACAACATGACATCACAAGGAGTGTTTTCTGTTTGAGAGAAGAACTCCGCCTAAATATGCAGGGTTTGTGTGTTAAACATGTGAATGAAACAAAACACATCTCTGCCTATGTTTTTGATGAGGAAACAATATTATAACATAAATTAGAAAATAGCGTAATATGGGCCCTTTAAGTGTTGAGTGACAGAGCTCACCATCGCGATAAAGCGCCCGATGAAGCGGAAGTAGGTGAGGTGGTCAGGGTTAATGGATGAGGCGGGGTTGATCTGCAGGCAGTAGTTGTTCTTGCCCGCGTACTCAAACAGACAGTACATGGGGTTGAGCACCTCATGGGACAGCAGAAAGAACCACTCCCTGCACAGAAGACACAGTGTAGTCACTACCACAGGGGCGGAGTTCTGGATTTCAGATGACATCACGACAGTCTATCGGCCAACGATTTTTAATAGAGATTAAGGCAGCTAATATTTCAACTCAATTGTTTACAGGCATTCTATTCACAAAATATGCCCACGGTGGAGCTCAACAGACCCACCCACTTCTCGGGTTCCAGAAGTAAAAATTCCATTCATTTTATTTGTAAATATAGGGTAAAAAAATAAATATTAAGAATTTGAAAGCTAGATAGAGGCTTGTCAGCAATGTGGTAACTAAGGAGGATTAGCCACACAATTTACAACATACTTTTGAAACTTTATAAACCACAATGTTATCAAAACATTTAGCTAAATTTTAGGTTTCAATGTGTTTTTGAAGTAGTGTTATAGACATTAGTTACCACTGTTGAGCCCCATAGCACACATTTTCAAAAGTCAAATCTGAATACATATACCCTTTTTATATGTATTAAGAGTTTGGGAAACTAAATTATACTAATATCTCTAAAAATAAACAATTTTTTAATTTGCCTAAAAAGTTACAAAAACGTTTTATCTGAAGTGTCTCCTATTGATAAAACACGATCATAAACAAGAAACCACTGATGTACAGAATTTATTTAGAGCATGACAAAATCAATAACAAAACAAAATCATGAGCACAAAAAACAGAATGATTTGGAGTGTGTGGTGCATGAATGAATACATACAGAAGAAGTACAGAAGATTTAAAGATCTTTTTTTGGATGGACAGTATGGACAGACACCTTCAGAGAACTGGGCAGACAGACTAACAGAGCCACCACTGCTGCCACCATGGACACAGGGACGCAGACACCCCCAGCATCCTGTCCGTGGTTCTACCCTGTGGTAGAACAGCATGAGGTCACCTACCATAGGGTAAAACCACTGACGAGACACTGGAGACAGAGACACAATGCCAAACCAAAGACACATGAGGACACAAAGAGGAAGCAGCCCTACACATGAAGAACAGACACACACACAGGGGAGAGACTGACCTGGCAATGCCTCCGTAGTCCAACCCCTCCTCCCCTCGCATTATGATGTACAGTCTGCGCCGAAGGTCGTACGGCTTCACGTTCATGATCTACCACAGACACAGTCACATGCAGGGCACATAAACCAGAAAGCATGTGTACTCTTCAGTGCCATTCTCTCACCTGCTGAAAGGAGTCCTCAAAGAGCGTCTGCCTGGACACGGAGATCTTCACGTGGCTTGGTAATGCATTAGACTAGACACACAGGTACACACAGTCAGATTGAATACTGCATATGGGAGCAGTAGTTTTGTGCACAGATTAGAGTGAGGCACTATGGTGATAAAAATTGAATCGTGAGCTCATCCCTGTGATGATCTGCTATTTGGGTAAAATCGTCACATTGTGATTTACTATTTTTCTATTTAATGCAGCTGTCTGCTTCACCACAGACACCTTTTCCCACACTTTTTTCCTATTGGTCAAGGCTCTGAGTGAGTGACTGTTAGATTTAACCAATCATAAAGACGTAGACATTTTCAGAAGAAGCAGATGACTTTACTTACCTTTTAAAAGGCAAAAGAAAAAAAACAAAGTCTATGAGCTGTGATAAAATAGAACTTGTGATTGTGATACATTTTTTGCCATATCGCCCACCCCTAGCACGTATTATGTTTATCCTTTCTTCAAGAGGGGGTGTTACACTTCGGTTTATTAACTGCTATCATATTTAGATCGTTATGTTACCTTTTATTGTTTTAAAAATGCTATATTCACCAAAAACAATGTCTTAACATGTTTCATAAGTTTCAGATTTGTTTTTGGCACTCTGTGTCCCCGTCCCTTTACTCTCCATGCTGAGAGTGCTATCACATTACATTCGGCATGCATTCCACTAAAGAAGCTACTGCACATCGCATCAGGTTTGTGAAGTTGTAGTGTATTTTTTTGTATCCTACTTTGTATCTATGGAAAATTGCCATTGGATATGTTCTGGTGAAGGAACAATGTTATAACATGGTAGAAAGCTCTGACGTTGAGTTTGCATAATACCCCCTCTTTAACAAAATCTCATTATTAGTATTATTGTGGTGGAACATAATACATACATGGCACAAGAAGCGAAACTGGTGGTATTTCCACCTAAAGCTCCGGTCATATGCCCTTGGGGAGCCGCCCTCACGGGATCTACACAGACAGACAAAAAAGTCAGCTCCATCACTGTCTCACAACAGGCTGTAAGAACTAGTGTCACTGTTCAGCCTGTCAAAGAGATGTGTGTAGGTGAGAGACCTGGACATAAAGCATGATTTTACTGTACAATGCAGTGAATTACCCTGACTCAAAGCCGGGCCTAGGGTCTTTAAACGTGGTGGTGCGCGAGTTGTGATCCACAAAATAGCGAACTCCTTCAGGGGTGTACTTCATCTCCCAGCCCGGGGGCAGGGGATGCTCCTTAACCAACCTGCAAGACAGAACAAGCATGTGAATGTGTCTGAGCTTAGGCAAGAAATAACCACAACTCAAAGACTACACAGACCAAAGTATTCATACAATGTCACACAATGGCTAAACTCTATTTTAGGTATTAGATTAGTTCTGGACCTTATGAATCTCTACTACAACTATTCTTTCATTAAAGGGCCAAACAATTATGGAAAATATTTAATTCATTAGGCCCAAGTGCCAGAAGCTGGCGAAGGGCCTATTAGTATCGTAAAGGTGTGCAAAGCACGGCTGCACAAGTGCACCCGTAGTGCACATGTGCGCAAGAGTCATGCCATATAAATATAAATACCATACATATACCATATTTTCAATGGCCAAAAATCACAAATATTTGCCCAAAATTCAAAATCGTGGCTCTCTAATTTCTGGCTATTTCCTATTTCTGAAAATAGCGCCCCCACACACATTGCGAGATAGGAACAACTGCAAAAAAAAATTACTGTAGAATCATGGTACAGAAGTAGATAATGACAAGAAAAGTGAAAGTAAAAAAATATTATTACAGCAAAGTTGTCAACCAGATGTCAGCCATATCGGATTAAAATTTGCTTAGCATGATTCAGCAGTTTTTGTAAATGTTGTACTTTTACGAACTCTTCCTAGGGTGTTCTCCCAAAGTAGGCTCAAATTTGGTAAAAATGATGTCAAGGAGTGACAAATTGCTCCCATTTGCACAAATTCCAATTTGAGTGAAATTTGGATCCGTTGTTAAACTTCCTGCCCAAAAGCTACTTAATGTGAAAAAATAGTCATCTACAGGAGTGGAGGAATCAAAGGTTATCCAGCTTTTTTGTACATCTTACGGTCTTTGATCTGAGCAAAAGGTTGACATTTCCAATTCACAAAATTTGCTCCCATTTGCACATGCAAAGACACATTTTCCTCAAGTTTGAAACAATTGTTAAACTCCATGAGCTTAACCTACTCATTGGCTGCGTAAGCGCTTCCTACAGACTGAAACAAAATGTAAAATGGGGAGGAAAAATTCAGGGATCAAAAAAGTAAAAAAAAAAAAGTGATTGCTATTGCATTTGCAACGTATTTAAGATCAAGATTCAACTTTACACAGGGGGACACACTTCAAATACATCATTAACATTTGAGGTAGGCTGAAACATGAACTGCTACAAGAATCAGAACAAATATTTATGTCATCATAACTATTGTATACAAGTATATCTTAGCATCCATTTTCAGAAGCAGCGGCCTGCACACCTGCCCACAGTAAGACTGGGAGAGGAGATGCTCACCCTTGAGTTCGTGGGTCGTCCCACTGCGTGGTGCGTGTGTTGTGGTTGACGAAATACATTCTACCATTGTCCTGGCGCTTCTCTGTGGACACAAATGAGACTTCATAAAACATCCACTAACATTTTCTTAAATTAAAGGTGGATTTCTTGTTCAAAATATATATTGGGTGGGTAACCTGCTCAGTAGTTCATTCTTAAAAACTTGAAAAGCGATTACTAAACCAAGCAACTTTCTACCATGATGGAACATGGAAGAACAAGGGAAGCATCTCACAAACTAACTTGACTTTAGGCAGGAGTGGTACCCCTCCCTCTGCTGCTCAGACATCTTTTTCTCATTAACAGCTGTGTGCTGAGGGCTCCGAAACAGTAGTGCGCTCTTTCTCCTCCCCCATCGTACCGTCCAGACTTACATCTACTAAACTCATCGTCTCAAACATGGGCCATTCATTCCCTCCCTGGAGGAGAAAAGAACTTTTCTACACCAGAGATCTACAAGCCACTGCAGGTTTGAAATGCCACACAGATGTGGGGTCCTGATGGAGTCTGGACAAAAGCTGTGGAGGCTCAGTTATGAAGGCACAACAATGAATGTAACAATGTACTGAGATGCAGTGGGAATTCAGCCAAAACAAATGATTTCTTTCTAAACAATGTGAGGAGATAAGAGTACAATTTTAAATGCCCTGCCCCCCAAAATAAAAAGTCTGTCTTTAATCTTTGTGTTAAATACCAGTTTACATTTGCAACAGGACTGATGGCTAAGAATCAGAATGAGACTCACCCCAGCCTGGAGGAAGTGGGCCCAGAGGGTCATTTTCCACAGGCGCTCCAGAAGGCTGCAAGGAAAACACATAGACAAGTCCAGTTAGCCAAGCTCTCACATCAGCCTGTGCTAATTTTCTGTCCTCGTTGGATGAAACGCATGCAGCTGGAGTAGAGGAGGTGGGTCCAGGATCCTCTTCTGAAGAGCAGTGGCGGGCAAATGAGGGCTGCACTTCCCCACAGCGCAGTATGCCCTCCAAAAACAGCACCCTGGCAGTAGGAGGATAAAACAACAGCGCTGTCCCTATGAGCTCAGTGGCTGGGCCCAAACCCCACCCCTAGTGCCCCACAACCCCTCATAGTGGCAGCCGCTGCTTCAAGCACTGCTGCGAAAGTAGGCAGGGAGGTGTGATGTCTGAGCGAACTGAGGGAACATTCATGCTGCTCCCAGACTGGCCAGCCCCGGGCCCCCCACCCACACCTACTGGCCCCCGCCCCTGCACAGACAAAAGGCACCTTTATTCACCCTGGGCCTGGAAATGACTACCAGTTTACGGAGCCTGCACTGGTCTGTACACACAGGGGAAAAGTGTGGAAAGTTTACAAGCAGCACACAGTGGTCCAGTGTGTCGTGTCCTGCGCTGGAATATACAAACACACATGCAGACATTGAATGGAAACACAGTGAAAAGAGACTTGTTAGGAAAAGTCAACGCAGATGAGTTCCAAGTTTGTATAAAACTGAGCAGCCATCTTTAGCATAACATCTCAACAAGACACAAAATCGATCGCTTAAATGTTCATGAAGGTTATCCACAGAAGGACTGCTCCTGAACACGCATGAGTCTGCATTGTTAGCATATTAACCAACTGTATTCTTTAGTAAATCAGTCATAAAAAAATATGCTTTTAGTTTAGCCTTTTGTGATTTTTCATTCTGGTGTTGCCAATGAACACAAATATCAATTGTTGCTATAGCACATTCTGCTTGTGGTGTGGGTTAAGGACAGCTATAAAGAGCCACCACATGCTGCAGAATGGGACTGCACTATGGTACGAACGAACAGCTTTAAGCAGGTGAACCCAACGTCACAATTGTTGGGACTAGAACACTGGCTATAGTCATCTTGAAAGGAACTCTGTCATGGAAAGTGTGAGGAGCTGTAGTGGAGTGGCTGCAGCAGGGTGAAGGCGCCCCACCCATATTGCTTCACTCTGACTAAAAAAGGCAAAGGGAGCATATAATGATATAAAGACATGATGACTTCATCCTGGCCAGAACTTTGGAGCTTTGAGCAACCTCAGGAGAAAGCTGGGCAAAGGGAAGAGAAGGCGCAGGGGCTGGGAAAACAAGGCGGGCTAAGGCAGAGTCGGAACGAGTCAGAGTGTTGGCACATAGCTGTAAAATAAAGGTTAGGTGCTATAGATCTCCATGGAATATTCCACAAAGTCCTTGTTTGAAGGCCAAGACACCACTACAGATGAAAACTGCCTCTGAAATATGCACCATTGTAGTAGAAGTAAGAATGAACAATATTTTTACATCTATACATTTTTACATATATGCTTTTACAAGGAAACAGTCAAATTGCTCTAAACCAAAAAATGTTTTATTATTTTATCAACTTTCACTCTGCGTCTACAACAGGGACCAACTTTTTCTGCTCTACAAAAAGATCTGTTAACATCCACTTCCTAGTGTGTGTAAACCAAACTACCTATAGACAATTCTTGCATGATTTACTGAGATATTTAAAATGAAAGAGGCAAATTTGAATGTTTATATTTGTTAGCAATAATATGCCCTTTTTAAAAAAAATAAAATAAGATATCTTTTTGTTATTGGTATCTAATTAGTATATATTAGTAATTACTATATTACTAATAATGTATCTATTCAATATTCCTTTTTAGGTATCATAAACATAAGTAATTTTAGACATTTGTACACATAAATTTCCCTATACATTATTGTAAAATAATTATCTAGAATAGGGGTGGTCTATGTTACTGTGTCATAATCAGTGCTGGTTCACAGCTGAT
>JACM01051733.1:0-18799 GCA_000787095.1 Periophthalmodon schlosseri
ATATATATATATATTACACATATATATTATATATAGTACACACATTATATATATATCTATATATCTAGTAGGCCACATGGGTCATGTATACAGTGGCTACAAACATGCACTGTATGTGTACAACCCTTTTTTGCCCGACCTTGAGCCTTTAATAATGTACAATATGTTTATGTAATAATAATAATACTAAAGAATCACAACTTGTATTCTAAATGTTTACTTTGTAATCTTGCTTGGTTGACTGATGCTACTCTACTTTTATGTCTCAATGATAAAAAATAAATAAAAAAACAAGAATAACTGAACTTTAATCGCATGTCTTCAGTTACGGGACGTTTTAACTTGCAGAAGATCTCCCCATATTAAACGAGGTGGCCCACTGAGAGGCCGCAATGTCTGTAACCAGAACAGCTGTAGCTCAGTTTGGGCTGCAACATTGAGAGGGCCACAGCCAAACGCTTGACTCAATTACGATCTGACACGACGCCTGGATAATTCACGGTGATGCCTGGGCTGTATCTGATCGATGTGCGTCGGCTCTGTGATCACATCGCAGTTTTAGGCTGATTAGAGCGGACTAAAGGGAGATTTTACCAAGCTCGAATATTCATAAGAGGGGGGTGGAGTGTGTATCTGTGTGTATGGGCTGGGTGGAGTGTGTGTTACAGCACCGCTGCGGGAGGTCGAGGTCTTGCCTCCAGGCTGCCCTCCCCTGAACGCCCGGGGCGACCTAAAACCTTTTTTCGGTTGTGAAGTCCGATTTGCAACGGGAAACCGAACCATAATGGCGCTAGAAAAGAAATGCTAATGAGAGTGTGAGGGAGAGGGAGAATACACAGAGTGAGTCAGCTGGTGCAGGCCAAGCGTGCACATCCTACTGTAGGCCTCTCCATCTGAGGGCGAGGTCAGAACTCAACCTCATCATTCTGCTCTTCATACAGACAATTTACAATTTCAACTTTTGTTGGGTTGGTAGCTTTGAATGATGCCTAACTGTTGCTATTATATCTTTCACACCCATTCATTAAGTCAGCTTGTGTAACCTGTAACCGTATTTAGACCAATCCTAACATGTTTTTGTGATCGAAACAAACATAAAATGCGTCCCCCTCTGCGTGCCCATCCATAGCCTGAACATGATGTGTCCATATAACGAGCGCCGAGGAGGTGCTGATGACAGAGGTGATTAAAGAGAGCGTCTCTCATAATGAGCTCCTACATTAGGCCTGCGGTGTCTTAGGACGCTCCAAAGTTGCTGAATAAAAATAAATGTCCAATAACATGGGTTTGAGAGACACAGTGAGGCCAGTAAGGAAGTTTTGGATCAAATGGAGAGTTTCCTTATTTACACAGGCACCAAATATTTCTTGTTAAATGGTTGTTTTAATGCAATAATTTATAAATATAAATATTGTCTTTTATAAAAAAGAAAAAAAGGCAGCACATGTGACTATAGTGAACGGTTTATGGAATGTTGGCTAAATAGCTTTATTGCTTAACCTTCTTTCCAGCAAGACACCCACCTGCTGCTTTATGCTGCATACTGCTTGGAAATTAAAAACAAAACTAAAAAATAAAACAGACATTTCACATCTTATATTATGCAAAAAAAAAAAGTATAGATAATTTACTACAAAAATTAAAAATCACATTATATCTCTAAAATCCATTTTTCAAACACCCTATTAATGACTGTACACCTCTTTAACCCATGCTCTTCTGACTTTTAATGCTTTCAAGATGCACACAGCTTTTCAACACTGTTAATCTATCCTTAAAAATAAACGAAATTATTTCGGCCTTACAGTTACTAATTCTGCCTACGCCATGTTATTTTAATAGGCCTTACATTTATATTGTAGCTAAAGCAAATCTGACTCATTAGAGTAAAAACATGGCGTGCCAATAGGCCCACACTCAGTTCTGAGACATTTAACACATGTAGGCGTTCATAATATCCTTCACTGCTGACTTTGCATCTGTCCGATACACAGCTTTTAATGTTTACGCACAAAAATATACCAACATGACTGTAATTTTACGCACGTGCATGTTTGACGCTAAACTTGAATTTAAATCTTTATTTTTTTTTTAGTAAATGCTTGTATAACAATTGTTTCATTGTTATTTCGGGAATTTAACGAATATATTATTATTATTATATATATAACCTCTGAATTCGTTATTTAGATTAATTCTATTATAAAGCATAATAACGGTTTGGTCAAATAGGTCATATGTTGTTTTGTTGTTTATTTTTATTTGTCTGACAATATTAGTTTATTCTAGCTTCAGCTTAATTTAACATATGTTGGCTATATTGTCCTCCACATTTTTCCCAGCATGTTACTGTGTTTGTGGAAGCCTTCATTTGAGCTTGGTCTGAATAACAACTTGTATTTACTTGTTAAGAACTTTTTTTTTTTTCATACAACATCTTTGCTTGCCTGTATTTTATCTGATGAATGTTCTTATATTACACAATAAATGCCTAAATGTTAGCTCCAGATCTAGCCCTATTTTCCTCATGGACTCCTCTTTGCTCGTGAGTGTGCTGTGCGTTTACGCAGGCCTCACTCTGGGACCACTCAACTTGCTGCTTCTACTATTTGCCAAAGACAGTCGATCCATCGATGCTTTAAGTCGATATTTGCCATTTAGAACAAACAGTCTTGATTAGATCTTCGACAAAGTGTAAATACCAATCGGGCCAACCACAACGCTCGGCTTGAAAAACACATACATGAAGCAGGATCAGGTTGACTTGACTTTATTGGCCCTTGCCTTCGGGATTCTGTCCACAACATGCAAACATGGCTTATGCTGAGTCTTACCTGAGTGCAACAGTTACAGAGCCGTGCACAGACTGGCTCTTTTGTGCGTGGAGGCCCTCGTTGTTGCTGTGGCGCTTGGCCAAAGCCACAGTGGTGAATGGGAGCCTGCAGCAACAGATGTCCATACACAATTCTTGGGGATTACTTTGAGTTTACACAAGAATTGCGTTTGGACAATCAGTAGCTAAAGACTCGTGCATAGTGCGCGTTGGTTTAAGAAGAAATTAAGTGTTTAAAGACGCACAGGGACCGTGTAGGCCTACTGTGCACCTGCTGAGACTATTAATGCCCTTAGCGTTTGCCTGGAGCACCTGACGTCTTCTTGCCTTTTCTATTGCAAACTGTGCGTTATTTTTGACACCTTGCTCAGCATTGGCTTGCCCTTTCCATTACAAAAAATAGCTTCACCATACAAACTAAAACCAAGATAGAGCAGCTACATCTAGGCTCCAAGTAGGCCTATAATAAATCCCAACGACTTCTTCAAATAGGACACTTCCAACACAATAAACGCACATAAAGTCTACGTTTGCTATATCACGGACACTAACAGCGAATAACTGACTCTCATGTCCCCTGCGGCCTTTGTTGTCCCAGTGCCTGTAGTTGTAAAGTTAAAGCCTTTCAAGTGGGAGTCTCTTCACAACTCTGGGCCCTTAAGATGGCCACTGCATTTTCAATGAAATGTCATCTCCTCTTTCGCTCAAGAGCGTTTACTTTTCAAGTGTCTGGAAAAGAGCGAAAGCTATGGCACCAAACAGCGCAACTACTTTGGTATATTTCAAAGTCCTTGATGCCAGAGAAGCCATTTCTGCACCTGTGTGTAGTGGCATCGATCTTGAAAGCAGTGTTCACTTGTGATGCCTCGGGATACACACAATGGCTTTCCACGCGCGTAAATACGAAACCCGTGATTAAAAAAGCATTGATATTCTTTCCCGTAGTAATGGAAAAGGAGGAAAGACATTAGTTCCGTTGGTGCGTCCTTGGTTCGGTTCCATCGCCGGTCTTCAGCCGATGCTCGGTCCGATAACCAGCACCACCAGTGAGCAATGGAACGAGTAAAAAGGCTGAGGACCGAGAGAGCAGCTGGGCTGTAACCCTCCGAACCGATGCTCCGTCCATTCACGTCGGTCCTCTTCCCCTGCTGCCATCCTCGCTCCGTGGCGCTCTCTGACAGACTGGCTGCTAACTGGACGCACATCTCTCTGCGCTCTGCTTTTCTTGCGTCGCTCCACAAAAAGGCGAGAGAGGAGTGGAGCCGCTCCTCGCTTGGTACTGAATTTGAATAACACCACGGGGTGATAAATGTCCATTGTACTGCTTAAGTAATGAATCTGCGCTGTCCTCTGTGTCACACAGCCTCGTGCGCGCGCACATACACACGCGCCAGCAGCTGCGATTGGGGACCAGCAGCGCCTCTTAAAGACACAACAGCCCCATTTTCTCCCCAAAAAGAGATTACAATCCCCACACTGTTTACTCTCTGTGCGCGCTGCATGACGCGCAGTGTTGCTCTGTGGCGTGAGTAAACTCTGGTGCAACGCCGTGACAGCACTCGGCATAAAGTGGTGCTATTCGCGCCGTGTGCCGCTCTGCAGAAGACTACTGTAGGCCTCTGACTGTGGCTCTAAAGTAACATATGACTCGAGGCACAGTGCAGTGGGGCCTGGGGACCTTTGACAAGCAAAGTACAGTGCCTCACTGTGCGACCTTTTCAATCCTGCAACACTGTTATAATGTTATATCAACAAATAACCTCTGACCTATTGAAATATTTATTGGATGTATTCACAAATATACACAAATAAAACTATGCTTTCACTGCAGAGAATTGTGCCATTAAAGTAAAAAAAAAACAAACAAAAAAAAACAGCCATGCTTTCACTGGAAAGATTTAATTATGAACATAAAAGTAAAGAAAAAAACCCAAAACAAAACAAATACAAATCAGTGTTTCAAACTCACTGTGACTAGAATCATCATTCGTTCAGTCATTCGTATAAAGTACACTTTTATTTTAATAGAATGTAATTTTTACATCACAGTTCCCCCAGAATTGATCAAACTTTTCTTTTCCAACTTTAACAACAGCACTCACTGTAAGTTCTGTATTCATTTTGTTGGATTCTTATATATCATTTCTATATCAAATTCTAAAATAGTTACTAGTCGCCCCCACCCCCATACTCCCCCACCACCGTCTCTTGCTGCCTCGGTCTCACTCCCTCTCTCTGCCTCCAACTCTCTTCTCTCTCTCTCTGCCTCCTCTCATTCCCTCCTCTTTCTCCTACTCTCTCACTCTCAGTCTCTCTCTCTGCTTTTCTCAGCCTCTCTGTGGATCTCTGAGTGTTTCTCTAATAAATCATCCTGACTGGTCCCGCCCCAGGCACAGGGGGTCCTCCTCTTTAAAGCTCAATCCGTTTTTCCCCCCTTTCATCGATGTGAAGAAGCCGAGTTAACCTCTGCTGGAGCGGGGGCCGGTGCCCTCTCAGCGTGGCCCGCCTCTCATTCACTCCACTCTCACTCATTCACTGCTCTTTTTGTGATGGCTCAGGACCAGGCTCTCTGTCTTGGTGCTCCTCCTCGTTTACTCAATGGCGGGAAACACAAGTCAAGACTCTAACCTGACTCTGCTGTCACTACACGAGCAGACAAAAGTGAAAAGAGTGTAAGCAAAGGTAGTTGATACAATAGCCTACAATAATTCCTACTTCATATTACCTCTTATTACCATGGCAGATATGTAGATGGCTTTGTGCAACTATACTTAAAGGTACACTCTGTAAATTTTCTGGTGAAGGGTCCACCAGCCTGCTTGTCTTCATACAGATGCTATTGCTTTGCCTGGAACTTGCCACAGTATGGCATTAAACATATATGCATGGAGACAACAGGCAACCCTACCAGGCCAAGTTACAGGTCAGATCTGTGGAGAGGCTCACAGAAAGAATGCATGTTATTCAATGTATCTTTGAGAAATAAAAACACAAACAGGATGGTTAAGTTTAATGCCATACTTTCAGAAATGTTGGAACGCTCCAGGAACATTCCAGGCAAAGCAATGGAATCTCTATGGTGGGGAACCCCATCAGAAAAAAATATAATAACATCAGCTTAATTTGACTTGTTTGTTTTTGCAGTGTAGCCCAATCTAACAGTGGCCATAACTTAATATAGACCTGCTCCCAACAAACAATTCAATTTGTTTTTTGCAAACATTTCACATTAATCTCAGGCATAATCAAACAAATAGTGGAAAAAAAAAATACAGGAAAAAAGGACAAGTTTATAGACACAATATATCTTCTATAACCCGTATACTACTTTATTTTGTCTGCACACACTTTTGCACACATTACTATACTGTTTATTCCTAACTGTACCAGACTGAACTTCAGCTCATATAAACTCGGACAGCTCCCAGTTGCATTACAAAAGCTAATTTGCACCTGCTTTGAATTAGAAGCAAGCAGGAAGTGGCGTTATGTATGAGATTCAAATAACTTTCTACTCCTTATATCATACTTCATTGTCATTGGCCTCATTAGGGCCTGTGGAGCTCAAAGTAAACATGGGCACATTTTCAAACCATCACAAACAATATCTCCATTTGGGCCCTTGCAGCCTTCTTAGCAGCGTGGCTTTCATGTTGGCCGCAGCTCTTGGTGGTGTATAGCTCAGGGGGGGAGAGTGGACACACAGACACAGCAGGGGCCACTGTGGTTCTCCCCATTCACAAATCAATGTTTAACCCGTTTGCTAAAAGGGCCTGGCAGGGGAGAGAGGAGGATAGAGGGGGGGAGAGAAGGCTTGGGTGGAAGGGTGGGCCTTGCATGAAACTGTCCCGTCTAGAACTGCACAGGGAAGCCAGGACAAAAGGAGCTGAGGAATCCTGCCAGCATGCAGAGGTCCGCTGGTTCAAGCATGTCCTCCTGCTGATATGTGGGGCAAAGCACAGAGGTGAGGGAAAGGGTGTGTTATTCAGTAATGTACAAGGCTATTTACTGTGGTGAGAAGATTTGAGAGGAGACAAATAACTATAAGGTTCCTTCAAAAATAGTCACAGATGAACAATTTTCTAAATGTGAGAGTACTTTTTAACGGGTTTTGTTTAATTTCATCTTTTGAAACCAATATTTTACCAAGATTATTCCAGAGATGAATAATCTTTTATCCAAGTTCAGTCACAACATCAAAACAGCTTTTAGACAATATCATAACATGTAAAAATAATCACAAATATCAGATTCCATTTTGATTCAATTTAAGTATTAATGTTAGTTACAATAACCTTTGTTGTTATTACTCTATTTGTTAGGAAAATATAAAATAGGTGAAAATGGTGACAGTTGCATATATTTGTTAAAGTGGCCATAGAGCGTATGGATAACACTTGTGTCTCAAATGTGACTTGCTGGGCTGTAGTCGACCAAAGAAATTCTTGGTCATCTAAAGACATGTCCTGCCAATCGTTTAGTCGACTAAAAAAAGGCGTGCCAAAAGATCTCAAAACTATTACGTATATCCATGTATCTGACCCAAACTGCACTCACAAGGCTACACCTCCACAGGACTTTGCGTAAAAGCAACTATTTATGCAGGAAAAAAAGAACTAAGAAATGATATATAAAGACAGATTAAACTTGTGAATCTTGAGATTAATCTGCCTTTTTACATATAAATACTAAAAATACCAAATCTTCAACTAACACTCGTTCACTAACTTCTCCTTTCTACTGTTGTCCCATATAAATCCTTATAATCTAAATAAAATGATTAGTCGACTAATTCAAATTTTGGTCGACTAAGACACCATCAACCGATTAATCGACTAAAGGCCTACAGCCCTGGTGACTTGGCATTCTGATCTTCTGCTCTACATTGTGATTCACATAAGGTAAAAAAACAAATTAAATATTAAACCAGTAACTCAATAACTCAACTCAACTTCATAGTCAAATATTCAAAACAATGTAGCAGTGTAAAAAATATATAGAGAGATCATCTTGCTATAAAAATAAAGTAAAAGCTTGACTGTGAAGTAGCCAATACATACCATAACTGTTTAAACACTATGTAATAGAGAAGAAAATAATAAACTTGATCACACTGTGTAAGTACGCTTCTAGAGTAGACCTGGTTCATTTCTGTGAGAGCCTGTAATATTTAGAGAGAACATCAGTGATAGAAGTGAGCCGTGATGCACTAGCAGCAGCATTGAAGCAGACAGCAGAGAATGGAAGGAACCAATTACAGAGCAGAGTGCCCACAACCACTGCACTGTCTGTACCAGTCTTAAGGCCATGACAGTATGGACACTTTTTTTAGCTTTTATTAAGATTCCTCCACTTTGCCTCCAGTCTAATAGGAGCACACTTAATATTCCTGTGCACATAATTCTCATTTGTTCTACTGACACCTCCAAGTTTGAAGCCACTGCAAAAGATGGCCACCTTATTACAGTGATGTGTCTACAAGAGAATGAAATTATTTCTGAAGAGGTAGTAGTGGTAGTTTCAAAATACACAATATAAAGTAGCAGAGATGGTGCCAAAGTACACAATAAAAAGTAACAGCGTTTGTTCCAAAGTGCACAATATAACAGTATGACGTACACTGAGAGCTCATAGTAGTGCATATTTCAGTTCTTCCCAGACATGACAAACATAATTGCATATCATTTGAGTCATTTTGATTCACAGTTGTCTCCTGACATTTACTTTGTCAATTAAAACAAGAAGTCTCACTGTCCAGGCCCCTTATTCCTGCCAAAACACTGTATTTAAATGTCCACAAGTGAAATGAAAGTTGCCCTATCATTGATCAGAAGTTTGCTTTGGCTGCAGCTCAAATGCCAGCTCCTGAGCCCCATAGTGATAAAGCGCACCAGTATAATAGTGGGGATTAAAAGATTAAAAGAGGAATCTCCCCTAAACGCAGAACTAAGTGTTTCCTCTGGTCTCTCTGCCACACACACTCACACAGTCCTCCCCCCGAGCCCTGCTCCTGCCTAAACATCCCCCAGAATTCTTTGAGAGTGGCTGCACTGTTGCCTGGCAACGGGCCGACGGACAGCGTCATCCAGGGAGCAGTGAGAAGATGAGGCAGAGGACTCTCCATAATCTGCACTCACTTTAAACGCATCACACGCAAATGACACAAACAAGGCCCAATGAGTGCTCAGATCATATCTGTGACTACAGACACATAGGATTTAACACTTTGTGTGCAAATGGTAATGTATCTGATGACTTGTAAAATAAACTTTACATTGGAATATCTTACAAATAATAAATAATATAATGAAACAGGGCACACCTCAGAATGTAGTTTTTGCAAATATAATTTGATCATCACAATTTGTTCATTATGAATTAAGTCTTTGTAAAAAAAAAAGTGTAGTTGTTATAAAATATTACCCAACTACTTTTGATGACAATAACAAGTTATATTTTTAGTTGAGGCAGGGAAAAACAGAGAAACATTTTACATGAATTTTGTTTTACAGACAATATTATTTTTAATGCATAGGTTTCCACTAGGCCTGACATCATTCTGCTCAGGGAATCACTGCTTCAGGGATCACTGACTGCGCACACATTTCACACAAACACGCAATGAATAAACTGTTGCTTAAATCTCAACACAGACGGATGGCAGTACATCTGTACAGGTTCAAGTATTATTATCATCCCACAAATATTCTCCCGATTCCACAACATCACATCACGCAATCCCGGCCTTTCACTTTCGCTGCTTTATCTGGCTCACCTGACATTTCAACTGTCAATTAAAACCAGGGCTGTCTGTGCACATCACTGTCCAGAGTCTACAGCCTTTCTAATGGATGTAATGCTTTTCAAGTTGATAAGACCGATTGCCTGATTGTTCAGATTGTTGTGTTATTGTGGCTTAAACATAGTAATACTGTGTAATGAAACCACACTGATTTTTGCATCATTATCACCACCACCAAACCCATATTACGTAATATTTTACCAGATGACGTGAATTTGAACAAAAACATTTAGGAACCCATCTCCAGCTTTAAATGCTTTAAGACTGGTCCATATAATATTCATGAGATGTGATAATGTAATCATAGTGCTATCACGGAGCTCATAATCCGATTACATGTGGCATTGGCAGAGCAGTTAGCCCAGGATCGGTCCACTGTGCTGACTAAGAAACTACAGTCAAGTGAACGACCTGTTTTTACTGAAGCAATCCTATCTGAGTGCTGCTCTGAGATTGGCCACCTGGGTATAAGACACACACCACAGCATAGGGCACATTACAAGGCTGTTTATTTGAATTTGTGGTTCATTTATGGCAGTTTAAAAGTGTTTGTAGGTTGATGGAGCTTGGACAATAGAATCAGAAATGTAGCTGAAACAAACTGCTTTGATGCTGTCTCTAAAATGATGCTAGCGACCCCATTCTACTTGGCAATAAGTCATTTAATACGGCGAATTTTTGGAATAAGCCTTATAACTGACTTGTTTAACCTATGATCTAAAATAAGAATTCAAAAATAAAATGTTCTCCTCTCTCTTATCTCTGGCCACACAAATCTACATGATGAAGTGTTCATTATTTATAGTATAACCCTTTGATCTACGGCATTTAATAATGACTTCATTCTCTAGGGCCTAGATTGTTGTAAACTGCATGTGAATCAATGCAAAGTCCCAAACTTTTCATTGCCTTGGTATTGTTATCTGGTTTATAAATAGCTGCATTGCATTGTTGTATTATACTATTATATAACTGTAATGTATTATAGTTAATAGTCCAATAATTTTATTTATTTATTTATTTGAGCATCAGTTATAAAAACAGATTTTTAAAAAAACCTGATAATTGCTCAAAAGGACTAGGAGGAAGTTTTAAAACTTATAGAATCGTACTCCTCGTGTGAGATGTATTTACATAATTATCAATGTTAACAATTTGAACAACATTTCAATGTGGTGCAAGTCGGAATGGATATCATATACTTGCTCTTAATTTTTGTGTTTTTGTCTGTGCCCTGAAATAACACTAAACCCCACGTTCTACAGGGGTGTAAGGTAAAATAAGCATATGCTCCAGAGGCCCACATAGGAGCAGCACATGCAGACAGAGCGCCCTGAGTAGGTGCTGAGTAAGAGGGTGCTGCCCAGACCCTGAGTGACAGGTATTGACCCTCTCAGCCAAAAGATGTCTCTGTGGGAAGGCTATTGATTATCGCCACGGCAATAAAGGTCCCGGAAGCTCAAGAGAATGTCACGACTCTCCACTGCGTTTAAAAATGCCTAGCAAATAAACACAAAGGCAGAAACATTGTGAGGGTGATACATTGAGGCCAATAGACAGGCATTCTCTCACTGATTGAAGATGAAAGAGAAACCAAGGCAGTGTAAAGATAAAGGATCGCACCACCACCTCCAATAGAGTCCCCATGCTGTTCTCATATGCTTATTTGCTTAAGTTTGACTTTTTTTTATTAAGCAACATGTTTGTATGTACACACAAATTGAATATCATTGGCCTCCAAGGCTTTTCTGTTTGTCCAATAGCTTGGCCACTAATTAAATGATAAATGATGGTTTTAAAGGGACATATTATGCAAATGGACTTTTATGAGCTTTTAACCATGTACAACCAAAATACAATTTTTTATATGGTGAAATGCCAAAATCTAGTCAATGCACTCATCGTTTTAAACCAATATTGAGGTTTACGATGAACAAAAATGTGATACAAAATACTAAAAAGCATAATATAATTAGCCTACGAGCATAATTATCACCTATGTCATTTTTGAGGAAAAATAGAGAAAGAAACTATCCAAATCAAGAAGACGACTTGCTTTGTACATTTTTGGCTGTAACAATCTTTCTGATTCGTCGAGGATAGAGCCAATGACACTGACAGATGCAACAAGGTCTGGAGAGTAGAATGAGACACAAAACTCAATTTGGACAAAAAATGACTTAAGCAGTTATGCTATGAGGCTGGCAATACGTCTTCTTTAAGAGATACACTACTGTAATTTGAAGGCTCTGGAGTAAGTGCAGTGACTTAGGTTACAGGCCATATTTTATTCTGTCTCTGTGCCTGGCCGTACTATTTCTGTCAATTCTATGTTTTTTGTTGTTTTTTTTTTTTAAAAACAAAAACTACTATATTGTCACCCTTGTAAAATCTGACAGCTAAAATCCAAAATAATTCAAACAATATATCACTCTCCTGACCTTATAGTTGATAATAGTAGCTAGAGTTTCACCAAGTGCCCTACTTAAGAGCATTGGACAACATTAAGAGTTGATCCATTTACAATCTGGAGCTGCACTTTTGGATGTCACCGTTCTCGTCTCCATCCCTCTGTCTGTCCCGCGGCCGTTCGTTCACACACCCTCGCACACAGACGCCAGCCCCACCCTTGACCTCTCTGTGAAAAGTTAGCGCACCCGAGGTTGAACCCTGCAGCCACAAATGCTGGGAAAGTGGCCCTTACATATTAATAAGTTTGCGAGCCAGCGTATATATTTGTGTGACTGTGGCGACACTTTGGAAGACATGAATAGGCCAGATCTGACCCTCGACCTATGACCTGTCCACAGAAATGACCCCTTTAACCTGACATGGCCATTGTCAGCCATGACTGCCCCGGCTTATTCATGGAGCCCGCCAAAACAGTTGAATTTCATTTTAGGTCATTTGCGTATTATTTTACACCCACAGATATGCTAAGCTTTATTTCTGCTTGTCTCCCACAACCACCACTGCTGGAGTTGTTCCCATCATGCACTTCTACAACTGCTGGACCACCTTTGACACCCTCAAGTTCTGATCATTTGATTGACAATAGTCCTTGATGACCTCCTATTTAAATCTGACTCTAAATATAAAGAATGATATAGATAACAATCAAAGATATCTGAATGCACAAATAAATGTAGCTTATTGCGCATTTGGACAACATAAATAAATACATAAACACACAAACATACAGAGCTCTCAAAAACTGTCCAACTACAGCACAGCTAACAGTAAGCAAATATATAAAATGTGGAAAAGAATGTTGTTTTGTAACCAGGTCTTAAAATGTTAAATCAAGGCCGTACACAGCCTTAGTATTAGTTATAGTAAGCTAATAGTAGCGGTTGTGGTAGCAGCAGTATTATACAGGACGTACAACTGGTAGACTAGTGTTGTGTTGTCTTGTATTGAAATGAATAAAACGTATACAATAACTTTCACACAAGGACACTATCATAAAGCGTGTTTACCACACTGTGCAGACCATAAACAAACAGCCACATTTCCCAGTGTCCTATATGAGACTGTTAAAGCAGAATAAAGATGCATAATAGATAGAATACAAAAAGCCTCATGAGAGCACTCTGACACTGTGTAAAAGGAGGCTATTGTTCATATGCAGTTGCTAACAAAATTTGTATGGACATCTTCTAAAGATGACATTATGTGTATTTGCAAAGAATCTATTTGAGTGGGATCGTTGTCTATAATTTCACTTCAAAATAATTCAATAATATCACATGAATAAATAAAGAAAGAAAAGATTGATTTGATTTTTTAAATTATTATTATTATTATTATTATTATTACTATTATTATTGAATTAGGCATTTATTGGCATCACAGTCCACATAAACCTGGTTTACATCACCATCGCCATCACAAGTTGTTCAAAATATGCAATTTAGTTAATATTTTGCATCATAGTAAGAAGTGGCAAAAATTTGAGTTCATTTATCTCATCTCTGAAACAGCTGGTCTCTCTCCGCCTCTTTTGGATCAAATTCTCCCTCTGCTGGATACAATGCGCCATTACATAGAAATACACTGACTTGAGATGCAGCGACTGGGACCGGAGTTTGCATGATAGATAGCTGTTTGTTAATTGTTTTATTTGTACACAAAAATAAATAGATACCAAGTGTGTGTTAATTGTTCTCGCAATGTTGTATCCTAATCCTACTATTACGCACCAACTTTACACATGTCATTGGTTACTGCTCTATAGGCTGCTATACCTGCTTAAAACCGTAGAACTGTAAGTAGAATGTAGTTTAAATGGGTTTTACCATTGCACACGTCATAGTTAGCATTTTGCAGCCACTGGAATTATGGAGATTAAAGAGATCTCGTTTTATGGATACTTTAATGCGTAACTTTTCTTGGAGCGGAAGTTGAGGCTCCAGATTTTGGATGACTTTTCGGTGTAGGCAGAACGCTAAAGAGGGGGGCTGAAGTTTTGGGAAAACCCTTCTTCAAGTGCTGACGCGTACAGGGGGAACGTGCAATAGAGTCTCAAGCTTCGCGGGTCTACTTTAGCCATGCTACTTCACTGTCTGTTGATCTGGACTCTTTTGACTAAAACTCATGGCTACTTCTCGGAGGAAAAGTACCCAGAGGAGTCTAAAATGCAGCCTCCCACCGTGGTCATCGCAATCATAGCACGAAACGCCGCTCACTCACTGCCTTACTACCTCGGAGCTCTGGAAAGACTGACCTACCCTAAAGAACGCATCTCAATATGGTGGGTAGCTGCGCGCACTATAGCCCATTTCCTTCTGCTTCTATGGAAGTGGAGGGGTCTTCTTTTCATCCGACTTTAGTAGCCGTTCAAAAGGTCAATGGTATTTAAATTAGTTTGTGAATACGGCTCCAGCCCTCCCCAGCTGCTCCCTCTCAGCCTTTCACGCACCCCAGTCACTTCCTATTGAGGGCTGAAGTTAGGGCTACGATTCTTTATATTCATTAGACTTGTTGACATTGGAGGGATCTACGCACTGTAATAGTAGATAAATGGGAGTTTTTGTCTGGGGTCTTACAGTTAGACAATTTAGCAGCCTTCCTTCTGTTCATGGGAGCGAGTATTGTAACATTTGTGTCTTTTCTCTTAAGTCTCAGGCCAAAGTTCACTGCCATTAATTTTAAGGCAACTGAAATAACCCTGCTCATGTATGTATGTATACATTTTTTTCTAATGATGATATTTGGCTGAATTATAGAAAACTATTCAGTGTAAAGAGATTTAACAATAATGTTATTAATTCTTATAAAAGAGTGATGCATGCAGCTATGACCACTTGCCACCTCTTGAAATGCAATCCTAATATTGTCTGTCTGTCTGTCTTTTATTTGTTTAACAGGGCAGCCACAGACCACAACTCTGACAATACTACGGCTATACTTAAAGAATGGCTGACTGTTATGCAGAAGTATTACCATTATGTGGAATGGAGACCGATGGACCAGCCCACGTAAGTTAACTGTCCACATGTCATCAAGTGTAAATTAAGTCAATGAGGCGTGATCATGTTCTTTCAACCTTAAAATGATGTCCCCCTAAATACCTTTATGTTGACTATGTATGGCATAACTAAGAGGTTGACTCATAGAGTGGCATGTGTAAAAAATACATTGTTCTATATTGCATTTCCCAGTAAAGTTTAGTATACGCTTATTAATATAAACATTCAGTTCATATTTCATAAACATTATCAAAGTGTTTCATTAGGTTGTTAGTAGTATAGTTACTACCAGAATCTTGGTTTCTTCTTCAGGTCTTATGCGGGTGAATTGGGTCCTAAACACTGGCCAATCAGCAGATATGAGTATGTGATGAAACTGAAGCAGGCAGCTCTAAACTTTGCGAGGAAACACTGGGCTGACTACATATTGGTAACAATGGCAGGATCATATCCATCTACCCAGTGACATCGTTTAACATTTTCTTGTTATAAAATTGTTTTCAGTATGCTGACACAGACAATATTCTCACCAACCCAGAGACACTCAACTTGATGATAGCTGAGAACAAGTCAGTTATCGCCCCTATGCTGGACTCACAGGGAGCATACTCCAACTTCTGGTGTGGCATTACTCCACAGGTAAATAAAAACACAGCACAGCAAGCTACATTAACCCAACCTAAAACACTGTATCTCTAAGTTATACATTATTCAGGCTTTTTAAGCTACTTTAGACACCATAGCTTTGTTACTGGTAACTACAGAAAAATACCCCCCGAACTTAGTTGCTATGAAATTTGATAAAACTAAACACCTGTAGAATATCAGCTTGCATCTGCTGGTGCACTAAGGATAGATGATTTTACATCTTAAAACAATAGCAGTTTATGTCATAGTTGATAGCTGCATAGTGAAGGCAATTTTAGCACAGAAATGATGCATACTTGTGGGGGATAGCAAAAGAAAAATTCATTTCTGTCAACTGGACAAAGGTTTTAGAGTGAAGACGTTTCTCCGCTCATCCAAATGGCTTCTTGAGTTTTGGTCAGATTGCTGGTGCACCCTGCCTTATATCTATTTGAAGTGAGCATCTAACACACCTGTTTGTTTACAGTTTCTGTTTGTTAGCTAGGTCTATTGATCTACACTAAGTTTGAACTGTGCCTGAGTTATGTTTTGCATAATCATTCAGGCCCCTAATGGGTGCTCTCACACCTGTTAGCATATGGCTATCACTATTATTTTCCTTGTTTTTATTTAGGTCTGAGGATGAAGTTATAAATAGGAGATAAATGATGTCTAAACCCCCATACCTGTTCAGATATGGATTGTTTTTCCCCTCTTAAACTCCGCTCTCTTTAACACTTCTTAACTCCATTTCTTTTCTTTAGCTAAGATCTGTACCTCACTAAGGAGTGGTTAGTGGCTTTGAGATAGAGATGGACAGCTGATTGAGGTCCCAAGTTGCTTTCGCAACGGTGCTGGTACATTCTCTTATGGAGTGGCTGTTTTGTTTCTCGAGTATTACGCTCACTGCAGTCTTCTCTAAACTGAATGGAGTAGACCACATTGCTTTGTTTGTGTCTCGGGGTTTTGTCCTTTGGGTGAATTAATTTCTGCCTCAAAGTGTTTGAAGGTTTATAGGTTTGAAATAGACTGAACCCAGATATTTGTGGGGGGCAACAAGAAACAAACTAAATATGCAGGTTTAATTAAAGAACCACAACTCCGGCTCAATAAAAGTTAATTTAGCAAATTACAGGACCCTTAAGATAAAAACAGCACTGCTATATCCTGTCTAACCTGCTGTTTTAGGGCTACTATCGCCGGACTGCTGAGTATTTTCCCACCCGAAACCGGAATAAACTTGGCTGCTTCCCAGTGCCCATGGTCCACTCCACAATGCTCCTGGATCTGAGGAAGGAGGACATGAAGAAACTGGCCTTCTTCCCTCCACACAAAGACTACTCCTGGCCCTATGATGACATTATTGTTTTTGCCTTCTCTTGTCGGGCAGCAGGTTCGTCATTGCTTTAGTTGTTTTTCCGTCTCAATTTCCCCAAACAAAAATGTAATAATCTTACTATGGAGCACTAATTAGAAGAAATGTAGTTCACCTGTTTATATGTTTTGGTTTGCTTTGCTCTATAGAAATTCAGATGTATTTGTGCAATAAGGAGCGTTATGGTTATCTGAATGTGCCACCTAAACCTCACCAAACCTTGGAAGATGACCGGCTCAACTTTGTTCATCTCCATTTAGAATCTATGAGTGAGTGCTACATTTCATTTTTATTGCATATTATTCTCACATAAAATAAATGCATACTGTTCTGTTAGTACTAGCTACTTCAATGTTTCTCTGTTTCAGTTGATGGTCCACCCATGTTGCCATCTCGTCACGTCCACATGTTCCCCAGACAGAGAGACCTCATGGGATTTGATGAAGTGAGAAACACATTTGTATTGTTGGGTAGAATTTTGATTTACTTTTTTATAATACTGTAACATAATTCATTTTTGTATTTCAGATATTTCTCATAAATCTCCAGCGTCGCCCTGACCGCAGAGACAGGATGTTATATTCTCTGAATGAGTTGGAAATTGATGTGAAGGTGGTGCCTGCTGTGGATGGAAAGTGAGTGATGACTTTATTTGTCATGTTGTATGAAAACACACAGTTCTTTTACGAACAGTGAAACAAAACATCTGTGTCTTTATGTACTTTTAGTGCCTTGAACAGTAGTGATATAAAGATCCTGGGGGTGGACCTCCTGCCTGGTTATCATGACCCATTCTCTGGACGCACTCTGACCAAAGGAGAAGTGGGCTGCTTTCTGAGCCATTTCTTCATCTGGAAGGAGGTAGGAGCATGTGCACAAGTTATAATCTATTTTAACTGTTATGTAACATGTAATTAGGAGTGCTGCTAGAAATGAGTAGGTTATGGTGAAAGCATATGTACATAACATATAGAGAGGAAAATGGCTCCCCAGGAAAACTTCACTGACCAAACATATAGCATACATATGTAATTTTTTCTTAAACACACTGTAATTGATTTTTTAGATAAAAACAAAAAAACAGAACTAGTTCATTTTAAATGATTTGTAGGGGTCCAAAGTTATCCCTCACTGACCTTATGCATTCCGATCGGGGTGAGTTTATAAGCAATTTTCACAACTCTCAGAGACCAGACAGGAGTTTTGCTGTCACAACAAAGCTATCAACAACTAGCATGATAAACATGGACTTCTTGATTATCCAATAATAAAAGGCTTAGTACAGTAATAAATTAGATGCAGTACCCAGCTTATTTTGATTTTATATATGTATATTTCGTAACGTCTGGGGGATCAAAGATACAGAGGTAAAAGTTTAACAGAATTTATTACAAACAAGTGAATGTTGGTGGAAGGAGCAGGTAGTAGGGAGCTGGGTCGAAGGCTGATGTATTTGAGCCGGTCGGAGGTAGCTGGGTCGGAAACTGACATGTTCAAACTAGTTGTAGGAAGCTGGGTCAGAGGCTGAGGTGCAAGGTGGGTCCAAGAAACGGGATCACGGAGGATACACTGACGATCTGGCAGCGTGTGTAGGATCCACAGTCCCTTTATACTCCAAAGGTGAAGGCTTGATTGTTGATCAGCTCCAGGCAAGGACACAGAATGGAGGGGGAAGATAGCACAGAAACACA
>KN469642.1:1936-14161 GCA_000787095.1 Periophthalmodon schlosseri
GCACTTTTCAAGCCATGCAGCCAGGGGGAAGTCTGCAGTGCTCAAATGTCAAAGCGTCGAATCCATGGGTGCAATATACCTGCATTTGTAAAGAAATTCTCTTTGAACAGTTGTCGGTGAATATTTATGTTGAGAGAAACAGTGGTAGACAGGCGCACTGGCTCAAAGTGGTCACGACAGCACGGATCACCAGCTAGAACTGCTCCAGAGGTACTTGTATATCCAAAATATACTTATCTGGAGAGATAAGTATGGTGTTCCGGAGAGTGTTTATGTAAGTGTGATTATGAGTTTGTGAAAGGTGTACAAAAATGGTAAGAGTATTTGATGTTTTTGTTGTATACTACAAAGTTTAGCTTGCTCGCTACTACACAAAATAGTTGCATATGTACAGCCATTTATCCGCATGAATGTAAAAGATGACGGAGGCATTATGATTTTGCATTGAATTACTTTATTGCAAGAACCCTCAAAATGTGCTAAAGAATTCACTACAATGTCCTTTGCACAGCTGGCACTTGCTTCCAGCTAAGTCCTTGTTATCTTGGCCTTCATCATCAGAGGTATAATGCTCCCTACAACGAAAGCATAGATTGATTGATTTATTTTTAGATTTTGGGAAACGCTTGAGGCCAGGAGACAAACCCACTACGCTGTCTAGTGAAAGCTATGTTTTTTAAGTTTCGCAGTACAATAAAAACATTTAAAAAAAACAAAAAAGACATTGTTTTTTGCTCAAAAAGGTTACACAGTGGGGCTTTAAGAAAAATACATTTAATTCCTAGAGTGACAAAAAGTGCTAATTCACTATTTGTTTAGCGCTACTGTAATTCATCAGTTAAAATGCAAATTTATGTTGTTATACAGTGAATTCTTGGGTCTAGTCATTAATAGAAATGATCAGGTTCAACATTTGTGAATTTACCTTTTGGATATTTTGTGGCAAAGTACAATGTGATCAATAGGAACAAACTGGCTCTTGCCCCCCATCTCGAGTATGACATCATCCCATTCTGAAATCTGAAAACAACCAATTCATTTTGTCTGCAGTGCATAGATTACCATAGGGATTAGTTATATGTTAAACTTTCTAATGTCTCAACAACTTTCTAAACAAGTGTGACTCATGTAAAGGACTTGTGGTTGACATTTGGACTTGGCAGAATACGGATAAGAGGATTGCCCACCAGGTTAGAACCATTGCTGCTGCTGAGCGATAATAACCTCCATCCACAGGGGAAAGCCAGAGTGTTGTCTCAGAGACTACTTAAAGGTTGGGACATTTATAAGAAACAAGCTGACATTCTGCGTCCCAACTGCAAGATTTGTGTGGCGAAAACGGGATCATGAAGAATGGCTGAGTGCCCTGGCAACACGGATCCAACTCCACCAACTCCCTTTTTAAGACTCTGTGAAGGATAAAAATAACCCAAAGGTACGAATACATTATCGGGTATATATCACAATAAGATGGTCAGAATTGTCCGAGGGTTATTCAGGTACTTACAGTCTGTAGGAGGGTGTGTCCCAGGGGAAGGCAGACCAAGGCTGGCTTCAGACTTGCCAGATGCCCTAAGTAGTTTGATGGCAGTGTGTGAAGTTTAATAATGATCAAAATATCAGATATACGTTGCTCTTTACATACTTAACATACTTCAAGTAGCGTAAGTATTTTACGCAAGTTTATAAGGAATGAACTATTTAGTCACTTTGGAAGAAGGCTGTTGTTCCCATGAACCAAAATATGCTTCTCCAAAAACTATCACTATTCATGCTAAGTCACGCGGATGAATGTTTTATATTAGCCTGTGTTATCAAATTTTAAAGAGGGGGTGTTTATGGGGTATTAATTGCTAACACATAACATATTTAGATAATCATGTTACCTTTCAAAGTATTTTATGCAAGTTTATAAGGAATAGATTTAGATTTATTTGACGCTCCCCAACTGATAAGATATATTAATTTGATTTGTTCTATTGTACTCAGTGGTTATAAAAGTTTTTAATCACATTTTTGTATTTGCATCCTGTTGATTTAAGAGGCATCCTACTGAATGAACCCCTAAGAAATGACTACTCCTCAAGAGAAGGCACAATGTGTATCATGGTTTATTGAGACAAAATGGGATACGCAGACTCAACGAAACTACAAAACAAAGTATGGAAGAGATCCACCATCACGTCCGTCACTTCGTGCATGGCACAAGAAATGTATGGAGACAGGGACAGTGTTAGATAGAAATAGAAGTGGGCCACCAAGAACATCAAGAAAATACGTCAGAAGATGTATTGAATGAGGTGAAAAACTTTCAAAATCACTAAGTACTGTAGAACAAGTCTGATTAAGATAGTAAAGTAAGTACTAAGTAAGGAAAGTACTGTAGAACAAGTCTGATTAAGATATCTTAAAAATGTAGTACATTTTTAAAATTGTACAGAGACTTTATGGACACCCTGTATATTTATGGAAAATTGACGTGCAGGAGCATGTGTGACATAGGCTTGTGGGCTGAGCTTTGAACAGAATTGTAGTGTTAACCATAAGGTTTAGTTTAGTGTTTATTTGAAGGGACAATGTACAGAGACATTAAGCTCATCAAAAACAGAGATGTTCTACACCAGATAATTGCTAAGAGCCAGTTTCCATCTGCAGTCCCTGAATGTAAAGAGGGTTTGAATAGGGCCCGGGAGAGATTGCTAAATTACTCAAACATGCATGGACGTCATCTAAAACCCTCTTTAGGCATTTTGATAATAAATAAATAAATACAACTATTTTCCATAATACCCTTTCTTTAATGAAAACATTCCAATAACCTATTGGAAATGCATAAAAATATCCAATCAGTTTGTTTTTGTAGTGAGAGCTGTAAGTAAAGCTGAAGTAACCCATATTGAGGAGGCCAGTTTCAAATTACAATGGTATGCTAATAACACCACAAGGGTTGGCTTGTTTTTAACATTCCAAAATACTGGAAACCAGTGACCCTAAACTTTTCAAACCAAGTACCACTAAAGAAAAGATCTGGCTCTTCAAGTACCACCAGATCTAAACCTAAACTTGAGCTAAATCAGGTCTAATGGACTACTACTCTACGTTGAAGTTCCTATATTACACAAAATGGACTCTTGTGAACTTTAAGTGATGTTAAGATGTTACCTCCTCAAAAAACACACCTGAAGTTGTGCTTCATTTCATTCACACGTTTGAATAACCCTTTATTATTAGTCTGTCTACATCTCCAAAAGCTCAAAATGCTCTGTTGTGATGTCATTTAGCTGTAGTTTTCAAGTTAACAGCTACATTTTACCTTTTGTTCAGTAGAGATTGGCAATTCCAGCTTTGAAATCATCCAAATGATTCTAGTGCAATTCCAGTTTGAAATCATCCAAATGATTCTAGTGAAGGTGTGTGGAGTTTAAAAACACAGTGGAGCACTTCCTGTATTACCTCATGACATCACAAGGTGGAACAGAGTGTTTTCGGTTTGAGAGAAGAACACAGCCAAAATGTGCAAGGTTTGTTTGTTAAACGTGTGAATGAACACAACTCCAGGTATGTTTGTGATGAGGAAACAACATTATAACACAGATCAGAAAATAGTGTAATACGGGCCCTTTAAGCTAACACTATAAGAGCAGATGTACACGCACCACATTATGAGAAACACTGGTGTATACCTTTAAGGTGGTCAGTCCTCTTTAATTTCAAAAGCCATTCCTCAAACATACCCATATGTATTTCGCCTGAAGACTCTAGTCTACAGTGATCGCGTCAACATTGCAACGACGATCGAAATAATGGGACTTGGGAACGTGGACATCTACTCTAGCTCCTCTCAGTAAGTAGTGAAAAAGACATCGGCTAGAACTCGGGGTAAGACTTTTCTGTGATTTCTCTGAGACGGGGAAAAGCAAAGAAGACCATTTGATGTAATTGCCCCCACATGCGGCAGGGCTGTCCAATATCTCGGGTGTATTTCTGCCTCCTATCTGATAGCAGCGTCTCTACAACATCATTTCAGCCCAACCTCCTGTCTCTCTCCCTGCTCTGAACAGGTCACGGTGCTGTGGATAATAACGCTAGCATGTGGAGCCGCTTCACTCTGAAAGTACTTCCATATGTTGCTCCCCTTTCAAGATTTATGAATGAATAAGCTTCAATCGCTCCCGACTCGGAAAGGCATGTCGCGGGCTCATGTTTGGAATTTGACAATGAAATCCATTCGCTCTCCACGTACTGTTTTTGTTTGCGGTTTAGCCGGAGTTGGTCATGTAGCCGCTGGTATTGGAAAGTGCAACTGTGGTGCTTCCTCTTAAGTGATTTATGGGCTTGCACGGTGGCATGCGTTTCACTGCAGTCAAAGTTGGAGTCATAAGGAAGAACTGAAAAGGATAACTAGGTAAAGATGTGACTTATTATGCTGGCTCTTTCATCCAAAGGGCGAAACATTTAGTTGCTCAAAAAATCAGAAAATGCTAAAACTAGTATCTGAATAAACGGGCCCAAATTGCGCTATTTTCTGATCTATGTTATAAAGTTGAATCATGAACATCCCTTGAGTTGTGTTTTGTTTCATTCACACACGTTTAACACACAAACCCTGCATATTTAGGCTGAGTTCCACCTTGTGATGTCATGTGGTATTACAGAAAGTACTTCACTGCGTTTTTAAATGCCATACATCTCCAGTAAAATCATTTGGATGATTTCAGCCCTGAAGTTGCAAATCTCTACTAAACAAAAGGTAAAAGGGAGCTGTTAACTTGAAAACTATCGCTTTAAACAAAAAGTAAAAGGGAGCTGTTAACTTGAAAACTATCGCTTCATGACATCACAAGGTGGAACAGAGCATTTTGAGCTATGTAGATAAAGTAATAATAATGGGTTACTCAAATGTGTGAATGAAACAAAACACAACTCCAGGTATGTTTTTGAGGAGGTAACAACATTATAACATGGCTTAAAGCTCACAAGAGTCAGTTTTGTGTAATATAGGCCTTTAGACCTTTAAAGAGGGGTATTAAACTTCTATGGGGTATTAATTGATAACACATGACGTATTTAGATCACCATCACGGATTTTCACTTACAATGTTTTCATATCTGTAAAAGTGGCTGTACATAGGGTATAGGCAAAAACTCAAGCCCCTAATGCAGGACAATACAGGATTACTCAAACATGTAGGAATCGATCCAAATACAGCTCTGACGAAGCTAATGATGTACAACTTGTATCCTACCCATAGACTGAATATATAAATGGACATAGCTAACCTGCTAGCTGCCGTGTTCCAAATAGGAAGTGATCATGGGCGCACTTCCGGCTCCACCGACTCTGGCTCCAATTCACTTTACACTGAAAAACTGTCGCCCCTCTCTCCGTAACTGCTGCTGTCAAGCTCGTCATTTTGCTCTTAAAATGTTCTTATTAACCGGCTCTACATGATCCTGGTATTTTTATTTCGCTATTGTGTCTGTAAATCAAGATATCAACATTAATAACAGACGAATCAGGCGCCTTCTTTTCCCGAGGTCGCTCCCGCTAGCATTAGCAACAGGTTTGATTGACAGCGCTGCTAAGCGGCCGCTCCGTGCTTAACCGGCGGTGAGGGCAGGAAGGGGCGTTACCGTCAACAGCCTCGCTCCAAATTGGCTCTTTGGTTGCTATGATACTCTTGGTCGGAATTCCAAATATGGAACTCGGCTCCAAATTCGCCCCTGTAACCGCTACCTTCAACGAGCTTCATCTGACTGGAGCCGAACGCTATGGGTGACATCAAACTCCCTCAGTCCACTATTTCATACAGTCCATGATCCAACCCTTTAATGGCATTTGCTTAAGTTGATCAGAGTGTGTGAACTTAAATAACAGTAACATATACAAAACATACATTTCTCTTCTTCATTCTCTTCACATTCTTGACATAATTTAAGTATTCAAAGTTTACAGTTAGTTTATAATTAATTTACAATTCAGTAACTTGGGAAGAATTGCGATGAACCAAATGGTATGGTATGGTGTGCTTTTATTTGGACAGGGAGTAGTGCACAGCAATACACTGACCTTACAAACAGGAAAGATGTATGGTGCCAGGTTATAGCAAAAATACTAATTTCCACCTGTCGTCCCTGGACAGGCTGATGAGTAAGAGTTTGGTGTAGGTGGATGAAAAACCTGTAAACATATGGTACATACATCTAATACAACACATCTCGCCCCTCAGATACGCCATTTCTAAAATAATTCAGTTTACACACACACAAACACAACCATACCAATTTGTTTGTTCACACACACACACACACAATCACTCAATTTCCGATATACAAATACTCTTTCTTTCATACACGTTCACTAATGAGTGCAAACTTGCTTTGATATTAGCCATTTCTTTGTCACACGTGCAAACTTTTGAAAACTTGTGCGTGTTATAATCTCATTTGGCAAACTATTCCACTGACTCAAAAAGCCCGTGTTGTGGAAATGTTACGAAAACATTACAATAAGGCTTCTAACTATTTAATTTAATGATGATGAAAAAACATTATAAGACGGCTAAACGCTCATAAACACTGATTTTGTATAATAACAACAACAACATTAATTTTTGTATTCCACTTTTTAATGGCATAGTTCAAGGTTACTGTTCAGATTCATTTCCGCTGACAATGACCCAAAACCCCTCCCTTGCTCCCCGTACTCCATTTTACTCTTTGGTAACAACTAGAGCAATTTTCATTAAGATTCCATTGTGCTGCAGAGTGAAGGATACTCACAGGGAAGAAGAAGAAGAGGAGTTTTCTTATTGTTGTTGCCAGCAATTTGGCAACCTGTTGTAGAGTGATACTGGCTCTTGCATTACTCACTGTGTTAACGAGAATAGCTGTAACATGCGCACCTACTTTGTTTCAATGCGACAGTACAATATAAACAGAACCTTAAAGTCTTTGGCTTTTATATAGGGAGGACACAGCGAAAGCCCTTTTGTACTACACGGGATCCAGCGGCCCAAAGTGAAAAGCAAATTTTGGTTACTGATCGAATAAGTTGGAAAACCAAAACACAAACATAAACAGTAGTTGATGTGAACATGTTTACGTCAAATATGAGCACACTTGTTTGTAAAAATGCTAAAGAAAAGTCTATATACTACCTCCTGAAGTCGACAACAGTAGATAGTAGTAGTAATAAATACATTAATAGCACATTATGTTCAAATTAATCGATTTAAAGGTACAGTATGTAACTTGCCGGAGGTGGCGCGTCATCTGCACAATTCCATGGATATAGAAAGTTAAAACCATACTTCGGAACATTGTACATGAAGATATGTTTAATGCTACACCGCGGAATATTATAGCTAAAGGAACAACATTTACATGGAAACAAGCAGGAGGAGGTCCTGGTTAGGTTTGTGGAGATGCAAGCCTGCTCACAGTAAGGACGCAAACACAAAAGTTAAAAAAAAAAAAAAAAACACAAAAAAACCCATACTTTTATTTGTGTTTCAGTTACAATCTCTTTTTTTAATAGCAAATGCTTTAACTAAACCACATAAATTAATTAGCAATAGCACTCCACGTTCCGCAGTCAGGTTTATAAGTAGCATCGCTCTGTCCGACCTCTGCGACCTTGTTTGTTTGACCTTTACTCCTGTGGCTGGACAATGCGCGCAGAATCCAACTGGACCTCATGGGGGCAGTGCAAACAATCCTCTGCACAGACACTGCCTTCAGTGCCAGAAGCTTACCACCTGTCTCCACCATTTTTTCTCCCTCTTTTTTCCCCTACCAATTGACATTTCCCATCATGCCCCCACACATTTGGCATCAGTATTCGCTGCGACTGAAGAGGAGGAGGCCACTGGGGAGGAAGCGGGAAGAAGGAGGAGAGAGAGAGAGACAGAAAGAGAGATAGTGAGGAAGAGAGACAAAGGAAAGTGAGTCTAGAGTGAGAAAGAGGGAGAGAGAGGGAGGGATAGAGTGAGACTAAAAAGAGAAAGAGAGAGAGAAAGAGAGATAGTGAGGAAGAGAGACAAAGGAAAGTGAGTCTAGAGTGAGAAAGGGAGAGAGAGGGAGGGATAGAGTGAGACTAAAAAGAGAAAGAGAGAGAGAAAAAGAGAGAGAGAGAGAAAGAGAGATAGTGAGGAAGAGAAACAAAGGAAAGTGAGTCTAGAGAGAGAAAAGGAGAGAGAGGGAGGGATAGAGTGAGTGAGACTAAAGAGAGAGAGAGAGAGGGAGAAAGGGGGGAACACAGTACAGAAATACACTGGAGCATTCTTCAGCTGAAATGGCTCATTGGACGCACTATCTTTCCCCTCCCTCGCCATGCCACTGCTGCTTATCTGGGCACTTTTTTCACAACAGTTAAATAGTAAAAAGATTGGCCTGAATTATTTAAGCACAAAGATAGAAAAGTGCAGAGCAGAGGAGGTTATCGTGAACGCGCCGTTTATAGAAGCGAACAGAAAGAATGGTGGTTGTCAAAGAGGTATTTAAAGGTCCTATATTACACGAAATTGAATCTTGTAGCTTTAAGCCATGTTAGAATGTTGTTACCTCATCTCAAACGTACCTGGAGTTGTGTTTTGTTTCATTCGCACATGTCTGTTTACATCTCCAAAGCTCAAAAGGCTCTGTTCCACCTTGTGATGTCATGAAGGAATAGTTTTCAAGTTAACAGCTAGCGTTTACCTTTTGTTCAAAGATGGGCAATTCCAGGGCTGAAATTATCCAAATGATTCTAGCGAAGGTGGATGGAGTTTAAAAACACAGTGGAGCACTTCCTGTATTACCACATCACAAGGTGGGACGGTATTTTCAGTTTGAGAGAAGAACTCAGTCTAAATATGTAGTGTTTCTGTGTTAAACGTGTGAATGAAACAAAACACAACTCCAGGTATTTTTTTTAATGAGGAAGCAAAATTATAACATAGATCAGAAAATAATAATATGGGCCCTTTAAGTCGTTACACTCCACATACAGTAATGATATATATCATAAGGATCTCAACATGTTTTATGCTGTTTTCGACACTAAGGAATAGACTCGGATACTCAATACTGATTCTGATACCACAATAATAGAAAACACTATTTAGACAATAGAATGTCATTTTCAGCATTAAATCATAGTACTTTCTTTTATATTACAGTGTTTCAACATTAATCGTTGTACTTTCTTTTATATTACAGTGTGGCCTTAAATCTGTGTAATCCCTCAGTCGTCCTGGTAGATTCCATAGTGGTCCATGGGCTTATACTAGTCTATGTGGACTTATACTTGTTCTGATACAGCTCATTCTAAAGCTATTCAGGAAAGGTTTATTTCTGTCATGTGAATTTGACTTTATTGTTGTAGTCACTAGGAATCTGGATGCAATAGAACAGGACTTCCTAACATCAGTGGAGTTATTCAGACATCTAAGTGAACTGGATGAGTCATGAATCAGTCTGGAAAATGAGCATGTGTTTTCATGTCCCAGCACACTTGAGGGGTTTTGTTTCACTGGTCCAAAAACCACCATGAATCACGAGGCTGTATACTGCTGGAGTTAGCTGGGTCTTAAGGTCAGAAAGTTGACAGAGTTGGCATGTTTTTTAGATTTCAAAGAGTGACAGGAAAAAGGCTTCACTTGGGATTGAAAGCACGACTCTGCAGGAAAATGGCAGCACGGGCCTAACTAGCTGGAAAGTTAGCAACATAAGTGTGGTTATGTGTTGCATTAAGATATCAACCTCCCCATTGTCCCGTTTACATTCTGCGTTGTTACTGTTGGAGATGCATATTGTAAATGGGATAATGCGTTTTCAAAACTTCAAATGTAACTCTAAAAATGTTCAAAATTCAGTATTCACAAACAAGAATCTATGAAAACATCATTCATTTTAAATGTTTTGCAGTGGTCTAAAGTTATTCCTCACTTACCTTATGCATTCCGAGCATGGTCATTGTTCACCGCGATGAGTTTCTAAGCGGTTTTCACTAACAACTAACATGCAAATGTGCACTTCCTGATTATCGGACAATAGAACGCTTTAAAATTAGATGCAAATAGTACAAAGCTGACTCATTTTGACCTCGAGAGATGCTTGTACAATACATCTGATGGACGATGGAGGGTGGGAGGGGCTAAGGGGAGCGGGTAAGAGTGCATGTGCTTATGTGTTTGGCTGTGTGTTGTTCTTAGAGTAGTATTTGAACAATGTGAGCCTAGGTAATATCTGTTTTAATTCATTTGTGGCCAATTTATCTATATACATTGAATCCATATTTTCAGTATTTTTACCAGCCTGCTCAGGGACTACAGGTGTAAATTAGCATTCGTGCTATAAACTGGCACCAGCATCTCTCCTATGACTTAATGTATTGTTGTGTACTGTTCCTCTACAAATAAAAAAAATAAAATACAGTACCATACCATCTGGCACATTTTTCTCAAATACATGGGAAAAAATTGGTACAGATCCAAAAACAGCTTTCAAAAAGGGTGTGTGAAAATAGCTAACCCTTTGCGGTGTTACGCGATGCGGTTCCATGCACGCCACTCAACACTTGGGTTACATGTACGTAAAGTAACCGAAACAAGCCATCTCTCAGACACAGACAGGTGGTGACAGAAAATTAAACTGAAAATTGCTTGGAATCTTCCATGCTTCCCGTCACAAGGTTCTCAGGAAGTCATTAACCCTTTTGGCTTTTTGTGGAAGCCTGGCCATGCATCGTGCACGTGTGAGCCGCGGAGTGGGAGTGCGCCGTGGGCAGACAATCTTTAAGCCTGTTTCCTGGGGCCTTCCTAAAAGTGGGGTCATCGCCCTCTGATCCGAAAATTGAATTCCAATGATCCCGGTCTCCCCTGTGTAAATCCTGCATCCCGGGCCGCCCACTTTCACACCACACGCTGACGCCTCCATCTGCTGCTTTCTACGGTTTCAGCCAAGATTCAATTGATTTTCATACAGCCAGATGCTTTTTGGAATTTGCAAAAATACTTTGTTGCAGAGTGGAGGATTTAAGGGGGGTCTAATTTA
This sequence comes from Periophthalmodon schlosseri, assembly GCA_000787095.1. NCBI lineage: Eukaryota > Metazoa > Chordata > Actinopteri > Gobiiformes > Gobiidae > Periophthalmodon > Periophthalmodon schlosseri. The sequence goes on from KN469642.1 coordinate 12,974, forward strand.
AAAAGTTAGGCTTGTTTTGGCTTCAGTTTTCAATACAAAGGGTTTCTTGATGCTTGGAATAATCACACAGATTATTCCACAAGTCCTCCAAATGAACACTTGGGATCCTGTTTGAGCCCAGTTTAGTCCAGACTTGGTTGGGTCCTGCTCAAGTCCAAGTTTTGTTCGGGTCCAGGTTTATATTCACCTACGTTTTGTCCCAATTTTCACATGGCATGAGGGCTATTTTTTTGTTTTGTTTCAGTGGTAGAGTCATTCTCTAGTAAATACTCATTTAAAGTTGCACGATGTAACTTTTCTGGTGGATGACATGCCATCTGCTTGTCTATATATTGCTTTGCTTGGAGTGTTCCACGATATATCATTAAAATTATCTATTTCTAAGGAGGTGATGCCACTAGACCAACTCACAAGTCAGATCTATGGCGAGGCAAACCCGTTTACAGTAAGTATGCATGTTAATTTTTCTTTTTTTTTCGCAATAAAAACACGAAGATTTAAGGAAAGGCAAAAATATTTCCATGGAAACAAGCAGTGGGCCTCCCCAGCAGTAATGTTACATAGTTACCTTTTAAATTGATATTTCTGATTGTCGTTACATCTACTGAATGTAAAGCAATCGATCTCTAAATCCCATTAATAATAAAGAGGGTTTATGCCAAATATTAATAAATCAATACATATGATAAATTGCGGCAGATGTTGCAATTAAAGTCAGTTTTTTAATTATGTCAGAGCATATAATTCTGCAACCGATCACAGGAGAAAACACCTTCCTTTTTCACTGTTGTTTTTGCAATTCAAATGTATTCATGCTTCAAGGCAATTTATTCAATCTACAAACCAGCGGTAGCCAAAACATACCGTCTTGGCTCCTAATTTCGATCTTAGTTTTTGAATGCGCATTTTTGTTGGCTGTTGTTGACGTACATAGAGAAAGGGGGTATAGCAGATGTTTCTTGGGTAAACCTGCCAAACGAGGGAGCCTATGGGCAGTCAGGCGAATGCAGAAATGCGTACGGGAGCTTGAAGTTCACCGCCGCTCCAAAACACTGCGGATGCCAAGCGTAAAGAAACCACATGCCAGCCAGCGCCAGCACAACAAAGAGCAGAGACCCAGAGCGGCGCAAACCGTGGTCGAGTCTTGAATGAATGCACTGAGACGAGCATGGAGAGTTCTGAGGAGGA
>KN469642.1:18658-37620 GCA_000787095.1 Periophthalmodon schlosseri
TCAATGTTTCATATCAACATTGTAACAATTTTTTTTTGTCTTGAAAAAAAAAAACTAGTCCATCGTGATCAATTCAATTCAATTTTATTCATATAGCACATTTAAAATACAACTTAAGCTGCTTAAGTGCTTCACATAAACAACAATAAACAGAAACAGATATACATGAAATACGACACATAGGCAAAGAACAATAAAACAATAAAACTAAAAAAGATAAAATAAAAAATATCCTGCCTAGTTACAACTGCCAGGAAGAAGAGACAGGTTTTTAGTCTGGTCTTAAACAGACTACAGCCTGAGAGGATCTGACAGGATCAGCAACATAAAAGAAAATATGTTCCTTTAAAGATACGCAGAACCACCCAAAAGTCACTCATGAAACTAGAGTATTTTACAAAAGTGAAGCTGGTTAGGAGATTACACGGATACCAGTTCGGGCAGTCCATTCTAACATAAAAGGAATGAACACAAAATCTTTGAAACACGAGACGCCTTCAAATGAGGTATATTTAGTTGTTGAGTTGATCACTTGTATTGTTGCTTGTACTGACTCCCCTTTTTTCTTGCCATTGGCTTTCACGGCTTTAACTCATTGCACAAAATTCCACCGGCGGTTTCATCCGGTGTTAATCTGGGGGAGATTTGCATTAGTGTCCAGAGATCACCTTTGATCTGCCCTAAATACTTTGATTGGATGTGTGAACGTCGAGGCCACTTTCCCATTGGATTAAAGCGCCGGGGGCTGGTTATTTACCATTTTGGAAGCTGTTTTCAGGTCAGTGCGGGCTTTCACCGGCAATCAGACAAACAGGTTTCAGTGGGCAGTGACAGGGAAGAGAGGGGAGGGAGGTTTCAAACTCGGTGAACTTGTGACGCAGGCTTTGTGTTCAGTGCTGTGTAAACGCTATAGGAATGAGAGAAAGTCAGGGATCAAGGGTTTGGGGCTGTCAGTAGTGGTGGAAAGTAACTAAATACAAAAGTAAAAGTACCGTACTGTACTTTACTTAAATAAGGGGTATTATGCAAAATTTTATTTTTTGAGCTTTCTACCATGTTATAACATTGTTCCCTCATCAAAAACATGCCTGAAGAAGTTTTATATGTCATCCATGCATGTTTGAGAAATCTTGTGACCTCTCCTGAGCACTACTCAAACCCTCCTTATGGTTGGCTCTATGATCCTGACCAAAGCTCAGCTCATAAGCCTATGTCACACATGCTCCCGCACTACAGTTTTCCATAGGCAAAAGTATGATGAAAAACAATACACTACAACTTCACAAACCTGATGCGATGTGCAGTAGTTTCATTAGCTAAATGCAAGCTGATTGTAATGTGATAGCGCTCTGAAGGGGGAGTGACTTAGTGTGGAGAGCAAAGGAAGGGGGGACTCAGAGTGTCAAAAATGAAACGAAACATATAAAATGTTAATACGTTGTTTTTGAAGAATATAACATTTTCTAATCAATAAAAGGTCACATGGTGATGTAAATATGTTATGTGTTAGTAATTTAAACCTCATAGAAGTGTCAAATCCCCTCTTTACGTACATTTTTAAATTGATACTTTTTACTTTTACTTACTTTCTCCACTACCTTTTTGAATTGGACTGAAAAGTATTTTTTTCTTCTGAGACCTGCTTAAATTTTTAGCACATTCATAGTTTAAGCGGAGAAAAATAAAATAAAAACAAAGGATAAATACACCTAGAAAATTAAAAAAAAAAATCTGCAAAATTCTTTTATTAAGATCATCATTTGGTGCTTTAATAGATCCCGAAAGCTGCCTGTAATATTTTTACTTTTTACTCTTAAAGTACATTTTAAACAGGCTCTTCAATACTTTTATTTTTTCATATGATACTTTTTTGCTCCTGTGCATTTACTAACAAATTTGAGGGCTTCTTCCACCACTGACTGGCAGCAGTAACGGGAAAACCCATAAAACTCATCTTTCCGTCAACGCTTTATATTCACGTTTAGGAGATTCGATTACTGCGGTGACCTAAGAGGGAATGAACACAAAATGGTTTTCAGAGAAGAGTGGAGAGAGGTATTTTGTAAGAAGCAGGGTTTTGACTAGGGATTGCAACGATGTTTTTATGGTCAAGTGAAATATTGTAGACATTAAAAGTTGAATTTTATATTCTTAAGTGTTGTTTCAGATTCAGAGTAGCACTTTTAATAGTCTTAATAAAGCATGAACAAAGACTTCATTCAGAAGGAACATATAGTTTCATATGAAGGATTCAGGCTTAGTAACTACTTAATTAATTCCCTATCCCTAAGTCCTTACCCTAACCCCATAATTGAAGTGACAGTATGTAACTTTCTGGAGATGGAAAGTGAACTGCATGATTCCATGGAAACAGAAGGTTAAAGCCATACTTTGGAACATTTTCCATGAAGACAGATATGTGTTATGTGATAATGGAACAACATTTCCATGGAAACAAGTAGGAAGAGGTATTTTTGAATATTCCAATATTGGTCTTGTTTAAATACGATGGGACCTATTCTTAAGTGCCTTACATGAAATACAAAGGTGTAAAAATACACAGAAAAGGAACACAGCATGTTTCTATATTCTGGTTGAATGATCTTGACAGTCTTTTTGTGTAAACACCAAGAATGCAAACTGTCACAGGTTACTAGCCAAATCCTTCACAACTACAACTTACATTACCAAGAAATCCGACAGATCAGAGTAGGAGGGCTTGGCTCAGCATTTCTGAGAACAGTGCAGGTGGGTTAACACTTGGGTCAACATCAGATTCCTCAGGGCTTTATGGAGACTTTGTCTAGACTTCTGTGCTTTGTTGAGCAAAAACAACATTTACTTGATCTCTGACTACATTAGCACTTTTAAATTGATGACAGTGCATTCCAACAAGGCTGAGACGCAGAGGCTGCGTGCTGTGCTGTAACCATATGTTTTCATCCAACAAGTAATACCAGGGTTTGTACAACACCAGTCTCATAGGTTATAAACTTAAACTATTTAGCATTGTTGCGAAAGCAGTTGAGTGTCACACAGCCATCTGAAGCTGGCTCCAGAGACTAAACGGGACCATATGTGATATTACTAACTAGAGGATAAAATGCAGGCACACATTGTGTTTTTGTAGTGCATTTTTCAACTGAAGGAAAAAAGCCACTGTTGCTCCTTGGGTTTTATATCTTTCTTGTATTTGAAGACTTGAAGAGTAATATCTTCGATACAGTTTTCAAGAGCAGTGGGTGACCATAGTCCAGCACCTGAGAAGGCTTCTTCATATCTTGAGGCAGGTAGGATATTGCTCAGAAGTACCAGGATTATCCTACTGTGCAGGTTTTAGGTACTCACAACAGGAATTTGGCCAAAAGAACCAAGCTGGAGATGTTTTATCCAGATGGAACAATCATATTTCCGACCTTTTAGCTATGAACCTGTGCATCCAAACCATATCCCATCAACACTTTTATGACAATTGTTTTTTGTGTTTTAGTGTCCTTTCAATGTTGCCATATATTTTCCACCTGAGCATACAGAGAGCCTTATCCACCAACCCCCATAATACCAGCTTGATTTCACCCCCACCATTAGCCACATGTTCTGGGTCGGCCTTCTCACCGGTGCGCTGCGGACCCATCCTGCGAGTGCCGTCATTATCCGAGGAGCCACTTTGCTGACTCAACCGCGGTGGGCATGCTTTGACATCTGCTCCCTGGCCCCCCCTCTGTCCATGCTCCACCTTACAGCCCGAATCACAGCTCGTAAACAAGCCAGCCTCCATCCAGTCTCTGCTACATGCCACATTAAAGCTACCCCCAACCCGCTCTGTTCACCCAATGTAGCAGCTGCCACCTCTGCACCCTGGCATCAGTATTATAGAGATGGATTCTTCATTAATTTGTTGCACCTGACAGTCTACGCGGTTGGCTAGGAGCGCTCAGTAGCTACGAGGGACAGGCGAGATCCAGGGAGAATAAGGCAGAAATAAGGTGCAGGGAGAAAATGTTACAGAACAGGAGCTCGAGGTTGATGTGTTTCATGAGTTATATAGGCCAGGCTGATACTGTGGGGTGGATGTTCGAGAAGCAGGATAGCTCGTGGTGCTACTGGTCTGCAGATTTTATAACTTTAATAATGCTTTGGATTTGTATAGCGGCTTTCGAGACACCCAAAGCACTTTATAATGCATTATTGGTTTACTTCATACTCAGTGGTGGTAAGCAACTACTTTAGCCACAGCTGCTCCGGGGTAGACATCTGCGTCATCGGCCCCTCTGACTACCACCAATCACTCACGCACCACATTCATCTCAGGGTTGTAAGGTGTCTTGTCCAAACACACAATGACAATGAGGTACTACTAGAGGGGGCCAGTTCTAATCTGCCAAATGGCCCATCTTCTCATAAAAAAGCATGTTTTTAATTAACGTGGCAAATATTGTTGTACTCAAGGCTGGGTTTCTCTTGCTCGCCGGTGTAGTGGTTTAACAGGCATATAATGGGCGCATTACTGTGACGGCGACAGATTGCCGAATGTCTCTACCCTCTCTCTCCCCATTTCACGCTACAACTGTCCTGTCCAGTAAAGCCTGCAGGCTAAGAAATAAGACTGGGTTTGTTTTGTATCACATTTACTACCAATTTACACTTTTTCTTTCTATTTTTTATTTTGATTTGACCTTTTTATACAGTAGTTTTATCATTGAACCAGATGCTGATTTGTGTGCTACTCAATGACCTTCTGTATAATCTGGAAAAATGTAATTGAATAACCCTGGTTTACATAATTAAGACTCGCCAATTTTGATTTATAATTATATTTCACTGCATATTTTGTAATTATATTCCTGTAATCATTGAAACATGGGAATAACTCAAATATGTCCTTACATTTTTCCTTGATCACTTGTCAAAGAAAACAATTTATCAATGCGATGCTGATATCTACTTTAATGGGATACTGACTATTGGGGGTTGGCTTGATGAAAATGTATCCTTTAAAATACATATATTTGAATTATGTAACAGTTTAAAATCAAAACACTTTTCTTTCTGTATTGGATTATGGAGATATAATCTACATGCAGACTTCAACCTCCACTTTGAAACCTTCAGATCCACTCTTTCACTTCACTCAGCCTTCGTTTCATAACAAGTGATGAATTAAAAATCCATCACTGAACACTCTATGAAAAAGTAGGTTGGCCATCGCTATCTGTCAGAAGAGAACACCACTGTATAAAATGTATTTAAAAGGCACTACTTGATACATTGCCTGCCTGAATATCTCACTTGCTTGTTGAACTTTGATACAGGAACTTTAAATACAAGTTCTCATGACTGTCTAAGTCTAAAAACTGGGAAAAAAAAAAAAAAATGGAATATATTTCAAGGACATGCAAAATTGGATACATTGGTGCCACAAATGCATTTTAATAATGTGGTGATAAACAGTTATACTCACGCCTGCACCTGTTTTTTGATGTTTTAAATGGACTTAGATCGTTATTTGTTTTGCTTGTTTTTTGTTTGTATTTTTTTCTGTATTTTAACAGGGCGCCCATGAAAAGGAGAGTACTCTCATTGGGCTCTCCCTGTATAAATAAAGATAAATCCCTCTCCTCTTCAAGAAATTGATGTGTGAAGCTCTCATTCATATCTTAATATCTCTATGACAAATATATGACTGATTGTTAACCTTAAAGTATTATGCAAAATTGACTTGTTGTTGTTGTTCCCTCATTAAAAACATGCCCAAAGCGGTTTTATATTTCATCCATCATGCATGTTTGAGTAATCTTGCGATCACTTTGGGAAACTATTCAAACCATCCTCATGATTAGCAGTACAAGCCCACGCCTCTCGTACAAGGCTCAGCCCACAAGCTTATGTAACCCATTCACTGCACAACCATTTTGCATAAATATACAAAAGCAGGATACAAAACAATACACTACAACTTCACAAACCTGATGCGATGTGCAGTAGTTTCATTAGCGAGATGCAAGCTGATTGTGTTACGATAGCGCTTTGAAGAGGGAATAACTTTGCGCTCTTAAGTTTATTTTTGCTACTTTAGTTTGCTTAAAGTTATTTTATTAATCACTATTATTTTCTGTATAGTTATAATTATTTGCCTTATTGTTACTTTGCCTAAGTTAGTAGTTTTAGTTTATCTTTTAGTGTTATACCTCCCTCTTGAGTTCATTTTGGGTGAGTCCTCTTGTCTTTAAACACACCTGTTCCTGTCTGTGGTTGGGTTAGTTTTGATTTTGTTCTTTTGTTCTTTCTTAAGTTGACCTCAGTTGGGCCCAGCTTTTTGTTAATATTATTTGCATTTATTTGAGCCTTTTTTAAGTTACCTTTTTGAGTTTATTAAATTTAAACGTAATTTTACTCCTTTGTCCCTGCCTTTCTCTTCTAACATGTTAACTCCATAAACAAATACTCCTTTTGTTAGCTGTTTGGTTGCTTTATTAGCTATTTATGTCTGAAAGTACCATCTCCGTAGCATCTTTTAGCCTACGCGCTCACTGACATTCACATCCGTTTCAGGTGAGTGCAGCTGGAGACTCAAAAGACCTCCTCTGACGCACTTATCCATTTTCTCATTAAAGCACAAATATGTACAGTGGTATTGATGAGACTGACATTCTCCTCAGTAATGCGGCCAGTGTTGAGTTAGCAGAGTTAAAAGCAGTGGAGAGGGTGGAATCAATGCTGCCGTCTCTCCAATGTATAGCACTTAGCCGCACCTTTGTTTGGTCACACTGAATCACATAATTGTTTGAGTATATCCATTAGTGTAACGCGTTAGCTTGTATATATAAATGTGTTTTGATGAGAAAATAGAAATAAAGCATTCACAACACTGAAATTAAAAGTTAACTTGTTTTGGTCACGTCTATAAAAACTACAAAGTGAGATTCTTGGGATTTTGTAGATGGGCTTTTGCTTTGTTTGTATCGCTAGTTCATTTACTTCTTGAATAACCTCAAACTTAAGTTATGTTCACATTCTCGAATTTCATGATACTTTCCAATGGAGGGGTCTCTATAACTCCATGAAGCGATTTATTGTTTTGGAAAGAAATATCCAAAAATGTTGACGACTTGCTTTGCAAACTTGCCATATAAATCTCATGTCCTTTTAGCGAGCAACAATCACATATTTGGTGTTGAAAAATTGCACCTTTTTCTGCAGCTATTGTGAAAAAAATTATTTCCCAATTGTTATTTATGCTAACAAAAATATGTTTCCTGTGGATAGGTCCAGGTCCGCAAATCTACAATCTGCCATTTAAACAGCAAGTCCCACCATAGATTTCTGACTTGACCCTTTTAAACTACAGTCGTCCTTGAATAATGTGATGTCACGTGAACGCAACCTATTGGGGTTAGAGACTTCATGTAAACAGAAACAGAAACCCTATTGCCACGCAGTAACCTCTCTAACTTACTGACACTTGAAGACGGCCATGCTAATTCCTCAACTTGCACATTACCCCAGTACAAAGCCCTCCACCAAATGATCTGTGAAGAGGGCACTGCTCTGTCAACACTCCACACTTACAATACCACCGCGTCCCCTCTGGGCATGTACCTTCGGACAGATTTAGTTACCCGCGCTGGACTCGAAATTCTTCAGCTGAAAAACTCCCATACTTCAGCCTTGTTCTTGCTTTCTCATGCCCCCCCCCCCACTTCCTCTACCCCTTAAGACGTCAGTGGTGTAATGAAGACCTCTCCGGCGAATAGCGTTTCATAGCTGTCATCATCATATGGCTGGTAATGCCTTAATCTTGTATGCATATTTTCCCCCTTTAAAACAACACAGAGTCCGCGAACAGGCTAGTCTTTGTGGAGCGTGAATGTCAACATGGCTGTTATCCCATCAGCCTGAAACCCTAGCCCTCCAAACACCTGTTCCTTTGTGCGCCTTGGCATTTCACAGACGTGCTCTCTCCCTCTCCCCTCGGCACTGTTCCTGTCGTCGGGGCTGCGCTGTCTCCATGGGATGGGTTTTCTCTCTGATGGTATTGTCATCTCTCCAAAGTAATCTTTCCGAGCTATGTTAACCAGCAGTACTTCCTAATCTCAATATTGTATCTTTCTCATTCCAAATATGTGTTACTAATCTCACTTTCAACATGGGTGTTCGTTTTGCTTGCGCAAGTTTAGTTTAGTTCTAAAAATGTGGTACAAGTTCTTTTTGACCTAAGATAGCCTTTGTTAAGAATTGGTACCATAAGTAGGGCTAATTAAAAATTCATTTATTATTATTATTATTATTAAAAATATAGCCGGATCATTTCCAGAGACCAGAGCAGAGTTTTGCCGGCACGATAAAGCTAACAGCAACTAACAGGCTAACAGCACACGAACAGGGGCGACAGTAGCTCAGTTGGTAGAGTGTTTGTCCACTGATCCCAACATCTTTGCGAGAGCGGTCTGATCTGCTGACTCACAGGTTGGCCGTGCGATTCCAGCTCCCACAGATGAATGCTGTCGTTGGGCAAGACACTTAACCCACCTCGCCCCCAGTGTTTGCGTACGCTGGTGCATGAATGTGTGTGAGAATGGGTGAGTGGCTCCTTGATGTTAAGTGCTTTGAGTGCCTTGAAGGTGGAAAAGCGGTATATAAAAATGTGACCATTTACTTCCTGACTCTTGGACTATAAAACAGGTTATAATTAGATGCAGACGGTACACAGTGGTCTCATTTTGATCCCAAGAGCTGCTTTTACAGTATATCTGTGATAGGGAAAAAAAGCTCTACAGTTTGATCAACTACATGGAAAAAAATAATGTTCAGTCACTAATATCCCTTAGTTTTAGTACAGATTTCTTTTCATGTTCTCGGTAAACCTGATCAAGATCCTGGTTCAAAATTTGAGATAGGTCCCCAAGCGATGATCTATGGTTGCCCACTACTTTTGGCAGGTTGCCCCAGTGGCTGTGGTTGGAGAATGAGTCAGATGCAGAGGAAAAATGTCCCTACAGGTACAACAAAGTCTACAAATACAATAAGCTATAAGGTATTTTAGTGGTACACATCAAGTGTCTCCTGTTTCTTCAATATAAAATCACAGGCAGCATTAAGCTTTCACTTCACTGTATCTAATTCTTCCATATGTTACAATTCCTCCCATTTTTATCTGTCACTCCTTCACTCTGCATTGTTCCTTTTGTATCAGAGCCTTTCATTTCCTTTGGCTTTGTAATGGTATATTCTTATGCCTCCCTCCCTCCCTCTCCTGCTTTTGTTATCTGGGGGCTATATTATCTTTCATAACACTGCATATTCACTTCCTGGTGGTTATCTTCCACAGTAAATAACTGAGTATGAGGAAAACCCACAGTAAACAATTACATAGAATCTGCCTTGTGTGCACAATGGGGGTTTGGTTTTAATTATGAGTAATATCCCAAACAATGCACCACAATGTGAATGACTCCTTTGTAAGAATGCATGATTTTGGTTGTATGGGAATATCAATATTATTAAGGCGGGCAACAAACGGGTAAGGATTGTATTGCTAAAATAGTGTACAAAAGGTTACAGCTAAATCATATAATATTTAATTGCAACTCAGGGATTAAAAGAGAAATATTCTGCAAAGTCTTTTTAAAGCTTTTACTTTTTTAATTGTTTGCATGTTTGAATAATATTTATTTCGTTGCACTCAAGGTGGTTCACGTTTTCCCTGCTCCTCATACATGCCTACTGCTCTGTACTTTGTTTTTTAATGGTGATATATGAAGGATTCAGCAATGTCATGTAGCTCATGTGGCACAAATTAGGAAAAGAAAAAATAATTAAATCTGCAAACAGAATCAAACGGCCCTTGCGGGCCGCGTTTCGCACTCGGCCAACCCGGCACTCCCTAAGGGTGGCGCTTATGTGCCACTGTTTTATAGCGGCTTTGGGCTGTACTTGCCACTAAACAAAGTCAACATGCAAAACTTTGGTCCCCCGGACTTTTTTGACGGGGATGACCTGAAGAGTCACCGTGCCAAATTTCACATTCTTCAATGAAGCTAAGAAGTTGTTATAAAACTTTGAAATAAAAAAAAAAAAAAAAGGAAAATTTCCCATAAGGATATGGGTTCTTTCACGCATTGCCAGCAACCCGGTGAAAAATATGACATGGGTCTCATTGACTTTTTTGGTTGGGATGACATGAAGAGTTACTGTGCCAAATTTCACATTATTCCATGAAACTAATATTTTTGTCATGAATGGGAAATTTTGGGATCAGTCCCATTAGGATAACATTGGTGCTTTTGTGCATCACCATGGCAACACCGTAAAAAAACAACATGGTTTTCATTGACTTTTTTGATTGAGATGTCAGCGAAAATGCTGACTCAGCATTTCAGAATTTTCAATCCAAGATAATATTTTTTATTTGGCTTCACTTGAATTGCCATATTAGCTGCTACTATGTAAATAGAAAGCACTGCGCTGATATCCTTTGTGAATTATAAAAACCTTTAAGAGTACTAAATATTTTCATGGTTCATGTGACACTCACATATGATTAAAGCTGAGCTTAATGTGCAGAACAGTTAATGTGCCTCTTTATGGTCAGCTCCTCTCTGCTCAGTGCACACAATTGTGAGTATCAAATTAAGTCGCATCACTGGCACAGCAGTATTGGATCTTGGTATCAGCAACTCACTGACATGTACGAGTACAAGTACAGGCATCTGGTATTGGACCGATACCGCTATCGGGTATTGGTGCATCCCTACAGTATTGTATAAAATAATGATCCCTGTGTGTCATAGATCACAACTATGTAGCAGACAGAATGATGATATGTCTTGAACACTTAAACACTCTCATCCCAGAGTTAGAAGAACGGCACCAGTTTAGTCCAGTTTCAACCACCAAAAACATCAGGTTGGTCCATAGCATCTCAAGACTTACCTTATGCAATTATGTTGAAAATCTTGTGTACATTTGGTTCTCATTGCATTTTACATGGCTGTTGATTTGATATCCTATCCAAATGTAGACCCATACCCAGGGAAATACACGCTAACTTCATCAAAGAACCCCACTGTATTCCAACCTTCTTTCATTATTTCCGTTCATTCAGTATTACCATTTTTTCTGTCAGACACCTCCTTTTAAGTCTCGCTCTGCTCTTGTCTCGAATGTCTTTTAGCTGTCCCTTACATCTCCGTCTATAGATTCTTCTCATTTCGCTGTCCTTTTTACCAACTCATCTGTCTATGCCTTTATGGAAGAGGCGAACGGATAAAAAAATAAAACCTTAACCCTTCCTTGGTCTCTATTCTTCTCTTTCTAATGCTTCATCTTTGAAAAGCTGCCTGGAGCACCCATAGTGTCTCCAACCGCACACACGTATTCACCGCGAGAGGGTTTGAAATCTAACTGGGCCTATTCATGCACTGCCAGCCATCCCTGCCACATAATACGAGGTAGAGCAATGTCGGGAGAATGTGAGTTATTCGGTAAGAGGGAGAGAGAGACTGCGAGAAGGGAGAGCGCAGATCAAATCAACACCAAGCAATTTCCAAAGCTACATTGTACAAAAAGCTGAGGTTTGCCTTAAAGATACGCCATTACCCAGAGGTCATAGCTCTTTTATGTAGTATAGAAGTTTGAAAGTTGCACTCGAAAATATATTTTCATCTCACGGTGTAACCCTAATGGAGCATTTTGCAGTGGCTATCCGTCAGTCAGAACTACTACTTCTGATCTGGCTGTTCAAAAGGTTAGGGAAGATGATGAGTTGAAGAGTTGGTGTATAGTTTTGCAGACTTCATGGAGGGATAGATTGCTTTCTACAAGGTCAGGTAAATGGAACATTGAAGAAAATAATAAAACATGAAGTTAAAAGTAGTCCCTTTCAATTTCAAAATGATATATCTGACAATTCATCTCTTAAAAGTGTAATATTTAGCTTACCGATGTGTGACAAGAAGGTGGCAAAGCTGTAATTGTACATTGCGTCAAAATAAACATCGGAGAGGAGGTGGTACTTTTTCTAAGACTTATAAAAAGTGTATCTTTATTACTTTTTATAGAACATGTTGGAATAGCAAAGAAAGTTCCCTTGTTGTGTCATCGGGAAAGGTATTTCACCCTCCATGCTAGTGAGAGAGTGGACTATATGAGTGGAGGCCTTGGAGAATGGATGAATAATGCATGATTTTGTAAAGCTAGTTACTTTGACTCTGACTTTAAAGTTAACTTGTGAGAAATAACTTTCTCTAAAACTCATTATTGTAAATTGGAAACCTGTGATAAATTACACAAAGCCTCATATTGCCCTTTTGATTTGGTGTACACATCTCCGAAAAAAATGTGTCTCAACTGTTTGTGTGCAAAATGTGTAGTAAGTTTATTTGTTTTCTACACCACCTCCAAATATGGCTGTGAAGTTAATTAAATCAAAGTATAATCAAGTCTTTTAAAGTAAATTTATTGTCCTCATAGAGAAATTTGTCCTCTACATTTGACCCATCCTTCTCCAGTAGGTTAGACTGCTGTAACAGCCTGCTCACTGGCCTCTCCAAATGAGCGTTAAGACAGCTGCAATATATCTACAATGCTGCTGCTCAGGTCCTGACTATAACCAGGAAGTATAAGCACATAAGTCCTGTGCTCAGGTCTCTGCACTGGCTCCTGTGGCTCAAAGAATAGACTTTAAAGCAGCTCTGCTTGTTACAAGTCTCTCCATGGCCCAGCACCAAAGTACATGTCTGACATGTTAGTGCCATATGAACCATCTCACACTCTGAGGACTTCAGGGACCGACCTCCTGCTGGTGCCAGAGTCAGGACTAAACATGGGGAATCAACGTTTCAGTTTTATGCAGCTAAAACCTAGAACAGTCTTCCTGAAGATGTGAGACAGGCTTCTACCTTGACAATGTTTAAGTCCAGGCTCAAAATGGTTCTGTTTAGCTGTGCATGTGACTGAAAGGGTTTTATTCTACACTTTTCTCCTTTAATGTTCATTTTATGATAATTATTTATGTTTTGATTTGTTTGTATTGTGATTTTAATGTCTTTCTTATTCTGTAAAGCACTTTAAATTACTTTGTGTACAAACTGTGCTATACAAATAAACTTGCCTCCTTCAGTGTCATTTGAGCACCTTCTCAGGAACAGTGAGTGCTGCAGTGCCACGCCCGGGGACCCATCTCCAGGTCTTAAGCTAGGCTTGGTCAGGACTACCTTTGCTGGAGGATTGTACCTATGGTGCATGTTTTGGGTTGATGGGGGAAACCTGGAATGCCCGGAGGAAACACACCCAGACACAGGGAGAAAAGCAAACTCTGCACAGAAAGGCCCAAGCAACTTTTTAATCAAAAGGTCCACAACCAATCCTCTGTCAGTCAAAGCTTGTGGTTTTGAGTTCAGACTGGAGGAAGAAATTTGAAGACATTTTTTATCACAGTCCAATTCTATTTAACCAGTAAAACTCTCCACTCTCCCATAGTGACAAATGCTGTATATGATCAGGAAAATGAATAAAAGACAGGCACTTTTATTTGTTGTTGTTTATTTGTTTACCAAAAATCATGATAGCTCAACATGGTGAAAAAAAAAAAAAAAAAAATGTTTATTTGCCATATTACACAGCCCTACCTCCAAATATACAGCTAATCAAACATGCAGAGAAGTGTATGGCCCACATTGAAGATGGATGCGACTATCATCTGCTACACTCCTATAAAATTGCCAGAAGAGGCACAGCTGTACAACCCATATGATTATTCCGCGCATGTGTTTACAAGGTATATTCATGCATAAACAATCATTATTTTTGGTTTGCAACACCACCGGTTAGTTTTCAAGCATAATTAAATGTGCACCAGTCTCAGCTATTTGAATATCTTTTTGTAACCACCTCAGAACACCGTTATATGTGCTTTAAACTACACTTAGATTCTAAAAGTGTTTTCATCTGGGCTACGAATTGCAACATTGCCATGCCTCCTCCTGTCACTTCATTGTTACACCATCGCTACAAACATGTTAATATCCATCTTTATGGCTAACACTGCTTGTTAGCATCATGACTTCGGATCCCATTCAGAACCGCACTTTACTCGGCCTCCTTCATTACCACTCGCATCTCTCGAAGCGATAGCAGCCCTGGCGTGTCGAGCACATAGCGGCGCCTCATCTGGGAGTCAGTGGAGAGGGTTAACCTCAGGGCCCAGTCAATAAGCGCTGATCTGCACTTGTCATAAACACTGCGGGTCAACATTTGTCTTGTGTGCCTTCGCCTGAGTCCAACACAATGGCACGCGCGGCTCATTTATCTTCCCCGTGAAGCCGTTTAAAACAGATTATGATAACGCTCGCATCTCTTCACCCCTCACTGATAGCGGCAACAAGCTTTCTATTATGGACTCTTGGATCATCGCTCAGCTACCTGTCCAATACTGGGCTTGAGGGTGTCAGAACAAAGCAGGAGGTTTAAATATATGGTTAGGAATGTTGACACTATGAATTGTCCGTGGTGTCTAAGACTAATTGCTTTCTTCTGTTCAAGGAGATGAGTTTAGCTTACATAGACGTGCGGGCGTAATAAGAAAGGGTTACATAAAGAACACATATTATGCTCTCTTGTGGCTTTAATTCTGTTTTAAACATGCTTTTGGTCACCTTGGGATAACTATTTGACATTTTCTGACTTAAAATTTGGAAAATATATTTTAGAAACTGCACCTTCGTTTCCAATGAGACATTTCAGAATTAGAACTCCCTCCGCTGTCAGCAATGGGAATGAAAAATCAGAAAGGAAACAAATGAAGTCCTCATCCCCGTGAATGCTGTGCTAATAGAGCTATGCATTCGTTGTGAACACAATTTGGCGATGGCTTATGGGCTTAAAAATTGCTCAGGATAAGTCTAGATTTTGACCTATGGCACAACAAAACTGACAAAATATGTCTGAGCTATTTTGAGTGCTCAAAGAAGTTGACTTTTTATTAAGACATGGGTGAATGAAGCAAAAACACAACTCCAGGTATGTTTTTGACGAGGGGACAACAATATAACATGGTTAAAAGCACAAAATGTCACTTTGCATAATGTGTGTCCTTTAACTAGTAACAAGTAGCACCTTGGAACATAGATAGAAAGATAGATAGATACTTTACTGATGCTGAAGGAAATTTAAGAGACATATAAGATATAGTTCCTCAACATACCCAAATATCAGTGGTATTACTTATTGTAATGCATTTTGTCATTGTAACCTTGGCTACATATTGAACGACTAAATATGTGATATGTGTTAACCCGGCACAAAGTTACTCTAATAATAGTAATAATTTGAATGTGCAATATTGTGCACTATAGGCCCGATACTTTACTTTGTTTTTGTCTTTAAATATTGTCTTAATATCTACTGAATTAGCTGACTTTTGATTCACAACAACATTCCATAGAGGACATATTTGGGTTGCAGGATGGAACCACATATCACAGCCACACTCACCTCAGTGCTGCGGGCAAAACCACTTCTGACATTTCTCGACTTAAGACCAACAAAATACACTTTGTAACTTCAAGCAACATGTTTTCTGTTTGAATTGCTATGAACCACCCCTCGCGCAAGTCCACTTTGAGCAGATGCGCAAAATGGGCTTATGTCAATACAGACAAGCAGAATGGGGTGTATGTTTAGACTGTGAATTGGAGGGCACTGGGCTTTGGTGGGTTAGAATGGGAACACCAGTGTGTGAAATATGTTGTGCAAAGGAAGCAGGCGAGAGATGTGGCACTGAGCTAGCAGTTGGCACCAAGTGGAGAGTCAGCAGTAAAAAGAAGACCTGAACAAACACGGCTCTCATTGTCTGTTTGGGATCAGGCGGGACAAGGAAGAGGCACCGGACGAAGCAGAACTGTTCAGAGTACATACATATAACTGACCAACTGCAAAAACAAAGTAGACATTAAGAGATTTACTTTAAAAAATAGTCTGTTATGTATTTTGTCATTGGTGTTCCATAAGGCAGTGTTCTGGCTCCATTGTTGTTTAGTAACACTACTTGCTTGACTTCACTATTTATTTATTACTTTTTTCTGTTAGTTTTTCATCAAGTATTTATTTCATAATATCATGAATGTTGTTTTGAATATATGCAAAATAATTTAAACTAAATCTGAAAGAGCTGATTAAAAATGAAAATAAAAAAAATAAAAATAAAACACTGAATCATTCGTATATCACCATTAAAAACTTGTGAACTTTCAACCTGTGAACTTTCATACATGTTTTTGTTGACAGTATTATTGGCTTGACATAATATTGTCTGAATATAGTTATCAGGACCAGGGGTGTCGGACTGGGGAGGTAAAGGGTACTGTTTATTCAGGGCCCAGTGCAGGAAGGGACCCCTCACAAAGTCTATTGTCAAAGAAGACAATATGTAGTACAGGCCCCCCAAGATGATTTTTACTGAGGGCCCAAAATTTTGTGCTACACCCCTGATCAGGATACTCCCCTCCAAAAGAATTTTTCAATATGGCCCACCCTTAACAGTGACACAACTGTCAAAGTACTATAATTAATCATTTAAAAAAAAAGGTAGTTTTAATAAAAAAACACTAATCATATCTGTTTTGACGCAGCATAGACAAAACAGTATAAAAGGGGCAGCATATAGTAAACTTTTATTTTGCATTTACTATCACATCATGTCCTGGCAGTTAAAATGACATATCATTTTATGAGCAATGTGAGCTCGACTGACAACTGCTGCTATAATGCGCACACATATCATTTATGGAGCCTAATTATTACGCCTCAGTGCACTAGCAAAATGTGGTCACTCTTTACTGCCAGTTGTAGGTTTTGTCACGTTATGGGAATTATCAGCCTGAATTCATTAGCTTACAGTGGTTACCTCTGGGCCGTGGGCAAACGTCAAGAAAAAGTCATTGATCTTGACAGCAGAAATATTAACAGCAGCCGCCATTTATGGAAGTCACAAATTATGAATAAAACATGCCGTGTCGTGTTTGACAATTTCATCTGCGCTAATAAAACCATAGGCATGCCATAGATTTGCCAATTGGGCCTCTTGAAAAGGCAACGTAATTAAAAATTCAATTAATTATGCAGGGCTAATGGAGAGAAAAAATGTGAAAAGCCTGGGTTGACCTTCAAAATGAAATATGCCTATGTACATATTTCAGGATGAATTTTATGTACATATTTATGTTGCTGAGAAAGATGGGCCTACATGAATTGTGTTTGGAATTTATTACAATGGGGAAAATTTGAATTAGACACTCTCACTGCATTATAATTAGCATTTAGCATAAGCTTCAAAGAAACTGTTAAAGGCAATTCCTACAGGATAAGCATAACAGTATAGTGTTGTTATTGTTGGGTCTCACATGTCATAATTGTTTTTGCTGATTCTATATCTATTTTTTCTTCGTGTGTTGCCAGATTTGACTCAATTGACCCCAGATGCCATTCCAACCACAATCAGCCATATTATTGTATTTGGCATGGGCAGCAGTGATGAAGAGACTTACTTTTAGTGAGTATCAAATTGGCTTCGTTTCCAATGGGAAAACAAATAGCTTTATCAATTTTTATGTGGTGGGTAGGTTAGATAGACACAGCAAACATAATGGACATTGCCGCTAAATTATCAATTATAGCTTTTTCTTTTGAATTGTGTTTCTAAAAGTTCCGTATTGATTTAGCAATATTCAAGCACATTAACATCCCATCAGTAACTCCTGCACTACGAAAACAACCAGCTGATATTTAAAGGGCCCATATTACACTATGTTCTGATCTATGTTATAATGTTGTTTCCTCATCACAAACAGACCTGGAGTTGTGTTTTGTTTCATTCACACATGTTTAACACACAAACCCTGCATATATCTCCCAAACAGAAAACACTCTGTTCCACCTTGTGATGTCATGTAGTAAGACAGGAAGTCCTTAAAGTGTTTTTAAATTCCATACACCTTCACTAGAATCATTTGGATAATTTCAGCCCTGGAATTCCCAGTCTCTACTGAACAAATGGTAAAAGGTAGACTACTGCTTCATGACATCACACGGTGGAACAGAGCATTTTGAGCTCTGTAGGTGTAGACAGACTAATAATAAAAAACTCACTCAAACATGTGTGAATGAAACAAAACACAACTCCCAGTACGCTTTTGATCAGGTAAGAACATTATAACATGGATTAAAACTCACAAGAATCAGGGGTGAAGAAAAAAACCACAACTCCAGGTATGTTTTTGATGACGTAACAGCATTATAACATGGCTTAAAGCTCACAAGAGTCAGTTTTGCGTAATATAAGACCTTTAAAGATGTACTATGTAACTTTTCTGGTAGAGGATCTACTACCTGTGTGCCCACAGAGGTAGTAGAGATGTGCAGTATGGCATTCAGTTTATCTATCTTGTAATCATTCAATTACATGTGTTATTATTGCTCAAAATGACATCGAAAACATGCGTTCATTTTGTGAGGGTTGACACCTCTCCACAGGCCTGACCTTTAACTCGCCCTGGTGGCATCAACTGCTTGTCTCCGTGGAGATAGATAAGTGTAATGTCATACTGTGAAACATTCAACGCTATCTAATCTCCATGGAAACAAGCAGGCTTTAGAACCTCCACTAAAAAGTTGCATGCCTGAGTTGATAAAATGGAGCATCTTTTTAACACCGCTCGCCCTCCGATGCAAATGAAAAATACCAATGTTTTTAGTTGCAGCAGGTAGCTTCTCTTTTGTCTCCTCTGCTAATCAATGCTATCGACCCGCAGACTGCTGGGAGTGTGTCCAATCCCATCTCTCCCCCCTGACACGATGCTGTTGCTGGGATGGACTTGGGATGCGCCCTCACAAGCCATTAGACCTACACATGAAGCAAGAAAACTCATCCAGACATGCCCCACCACAATGGAGTCACGGTCCCCAGC
>KN469642.1:37725-49135 GCA_000787095.1 Periophthalmodon schlosseri
GGAGTGCGGGATAAGGAGAAGGGGTAAGGCGTCTGTCACTATGGGAGAGTGGAGAGTTTTACTGGTTAAATAGAATTGGTCTGTGATAGGCACCTCCAGTGGACAATGGGGCTAATCAGGAATAATAGGTGCTACTGGAGCTATTGATCGAGTTGTTTTGTGGATTGGTAGTTGCAAATGGTGTGGAAAAAAATGATGGAAGATTGTATACCTCAAAATGTGATCAATATTTATTTAACACTACAATAATCAGTTTTAGCATGTTTTTGATGGATTCTTTCAAAGGAATAATGTAATCACTGTTTAAGTTTCATATTGTCCATATTTGGGCTTAAAGGTGCACTGAAACTTTTCTGGTAGAGGGACCACCACCTGCTTGTCTCCATGGAGATGTTATTGCTTGATCTGGAATGTTCCGTAGTGGCATTAAAATTACAATATGTTGCATTCAGTGTTGCATTACGTGGTTTTATTGCTATTTTTTTGTTAACGGAGTCACCTCTCCATAGATTTGCCTTTGACTTTGAGTCCTACACCTCTCCAAGATTTGCCTTTGACTTTGAGTCCTAGAGTCATTACCTGCTTGTCTCAATCAAGATGGAGAAATTTAATGACACACTGTAAAACCTTTCAGGCAAAGCAATAACATCTCCACGGAGACAAGCAGGCGTTCCTGAATTTGAAGACGGGTTTTCTGTTAATATGCAGTCCACAAATAACTCCTGTCCCAACCTTCATGAAATATTAGATCCTGTTCTGGTCATGTGCACCTGGATTATTAAAGGTTATGGTGACTGACTTTTGGCTCATGACTCAAATTAAAGATGGCATATTGATAACACACCAGCCATGGACAATAATGCTAATCAAGCACGCAATTAGCCCAACCAATATCTGTCAGAGCTTTATAGATCCTGACAGCTTTGTTTGTGCGTCAACGCTGCTTCTTGATTGGTCCATTGTCTGGTCCGCTCCCGCAGACAGGACACCAAAGAAACCACGAATCATTGTGAAGTCCATTCCAAGTTCCATCCCTTTTTCTGTCCCCCAAAGCTGCTCAGCCTCTTAGCCCCACAAACACTCAAGCAAAGCAAACAATAAGGTCAGTGAATAGCGTGGGGGCATTGTTGCATCTTCACGTTTCTCATAAAGGCCCCTCCCCTCCGCACTAGATTGAATCGGAACCTGAATGAGAGCCAGGACAAAGGCTAGCTGTCAGTGGTCCGTGAGACGAGGAGGATTAGGCTCAGAGATGAAGACCTGTCGCTGGACGCAGCCAAACGCACTGCCAGTATCCAAGAGGCAGTGGGAAGGAAGCCATGTTTCTTTCAAGACGGTCTTTTTAAGGGAGGGATAATTAAATATGTGCAGGCTGGCTGACTGCTCAGGACTGTGGCCACCTATGAACGCTAAAACCAGAGATGGAGGGATAGAGTGAGAGGAGGAAATAGTCCTTGTGTATTATGCATGACATACTGCAAAGTTTGGGTTCTCGAAACAGTATTAGTCTGTAGAAGAGATTGATGACGGTTTTGAAAGGGCACTCTCATAATGAAGATTGTTGTTTTCAGCAAACTAATGTCTGCTTTTGGGGTGATAATGTGCAGTACGTTTTTTCAGACATCTGCTAATCATTGTGTGTTTTTAGCAGCAGGACTGGGGACAATTTGTAGGTGCCTCAGACTGGAAAGTATTGATGAATTGGTTGAGAATTGTTTTGTATAGAATCTTGTGAGTTCTTTTTTCGTGGTAACTGCCACTACTGGAGAGATGCCGTATGTGAATGTGTTGTTGTGTTTTTGCGCCCGTTGCTTTTCGATAAAGGAGACAATAAAGGCTAATCAAATTTTATTACATTTTCCCTGATTGAACAAAACAACAAAATAAAAACAGTGACGCATAGATTAACAGAATTAACATAAAAAACACGTACACATTTTAGATATTTAGACAGTTGTAGACATGTATAAGTTGCAGACATGTTCAGTCACTGCTCCATCCCCTCCAGTTACCCTCCCGAACATTTTCTCACACACAGCACTGTCCATCATCAGCTCCTTACACATTTTCAAAATTATCCAGGCACATGCTTTTAGTACTTATCACTCTGAGCACAAGTTTGCACAGCCTGGGTGACTTGGGTAGGTCACATGGCCAACCAAGCCTTCATGAAGTCCAACACTTTCCTCCATAGCGACATGGTTAAATAAATAAATGCTACACAATTTTTTTTTAATTTTTTTTTTAGGAATTTGGTTCTCTACCGCAGTGGTTCCCAAACTTTTTCTCCCAGCAACCCCTATTTTACCTGTGGATACATTGGCAAGCCTAGCATCCTTCTCCTACCTGAGCCTGCAATTATATTCTACAGAAAGAATATAATTGAATTTATCGAATTTATAGAATCTAGTGCCAGGTATAAGCAGATTGTAAATGTAATTCTTACTTGACCCTCTGCACACATCCCCGATCATTTCTATCTTTACACCTTCAATTATACATGTGAAACGATACAAAAACTCGCCTGGCACGTCTTCTTCCAAACTCAAAAATAGTTTTGCTCGAATAATGTCTCCATAATGACTTTATCAATCTCCGGATGAAGTGGAGTGTGCAGAGCAGTGAAAATTACGCCGCCTTAAGACTATTCTTAGACAGCTACTATTTATATTCCACCTCCCAGCTTGAGCTTCCTGACTGTCTTTGAGCCTGTCTGGTGATAACATAATTTCCAAAGCACTATTGTCTCTTAAAGTTTTTGTTCCTTAAAAGTACCTTGGAAGTAGAGCTTTTGTCTGTCAGGTAAGGAATAATAGGAACACATTTTATTTCACGTCTTGATTTTTTCGTTGTATTTTTTGACAGGAACAGTCTGAGCGTTAGAGTCACAGTGAGGTATTCAGTAGTGCTTATATTTCATCATTTTCTGTCACATTCCTCTGCTCATAGCGTGTGAACACCTTGCAGTAAGCGCGATTACTTCTGCCTGGCTGCGCTTCACCCATGGGTGCCTCTCTCTCGCTCTCTGTCTCTCTCCGTGTCTGCACCATTAGTCACAATAGGTGTTCTAGAGTTGGCCCATGTGTACATTACATACAAGATGTTCACTTTACGAAATTAACGCAGACGTAATGGGATATTATCTGGCTTTTAATGGGGCTGTGGGCTACATACTGGATGGTGCATGGGGGTAGTTTAAAGTTGTATAAATATAAATAATAATATAAATATAAAAGGCTCACAAGTGCGATAAATGTATCTTGCATATGTCTTTGAATGTGTGGATTAGTGTCTGCTCCCTCTGCTGGTAATTTTGGAAAAGACATATTACATTTTACGAAGAAGAGAAACGCTTGCAGATTAGCAATTTAGAAATAGAAAAACTCACAGTGATTCCTGAAAAGTTATATGGGCTGCAAAGGAGAGCAGAGAAATGGGAAGGTAAGAAAATTATTCTAGTATGTTTTGACAAGGAAAAAAAAATGACACTGTGAAAAACAGACCTAGTTAATTTTAAACGGTTTGCAGTGGTCCAAAGTTATTACTCACTTACCTTATGCATTCAGAGCATCAGCCATGAGTTTCATTGCTCTAAGAGACAGTCATCTAACAATGACTAGCATGATAATGTGCAATTCCTGATTATCAGACAATGAAACACTTTAGAATTAGATGCAGAAAGCACACAGCTCACTTGTTTTGACCTCGAGAGCTGCTTATACAATATATCTGTACATGGGGAAAAAATCAGATGCAGATCCTTTAAAGGTACACGGTATGTAACGTTTCTTGTGCAGGGTCTGCCACCTGCTTGACGCCATAAATGTGGTATTGCTTTGCCAAAAATTTTCATCAATATGGCATTAAACTTATCTATCTCCATGAAAACAGGCAGGTGCTACTAGGCCAAGCTACAGATCAGATCTGTGGAGAAGAATGCCTGTTCACACTAAGAATATATATTTTTTTGCAATAAAAATAGAATTGTGTGCAAGATCGATACATTTACCAAAGGAAAAGCATTAACATCTCCATGGAGACATGTGGCGGACCCCCCACCAGAAAAGTTACACAGTGCACAACAAGCCCACGCTCCTAATAGCCAACTCACTTCTGCTAATTAACCAGTGCACATACATCTGCACAATACAAGGTTGCTAGCATCTGCATGGTAACACTCTTAATTAGCTCCGGTTAGACTTCCAACATGCAGGCTTATGATAACCAGACAGGAGAGACAGGAGACCTTGAGGGCTGTGGGGTGTAGCCTGCAGAAGCTTGTCTTATGCCTGGAGGACACAGTGGGAAAGTGAAAAATCCAGTGTACAGAAGAATGGAGCTGCGCTAGTGAAAACATGCTGACAGAGGTAAATGAATGGTAAGCACTAAAGTTGTACATTTTGTTAAGCTGTTTACAGTATAAGGAAGTATAAGGCTGTTGAGTGACAAGTGTGGGGTGCTAGTTTGAATTGCAATTTTAGCTATGCAGTATATATGCTGTGTTAACTGGCAGGTATCATCATGTCAGGCCCATAGATGCTACCTTGTACTTCTAGTGTCTGTCTCATAGACTGTATAAAGAAGTGGACTAAGGGAGCGTGATGTCACCCATAGCGTTCAGCTCCAGTCCAATGAAGCTCATCCAGGCTAGTAGCTCCATATATGGAAATCTGACCGTGAGTATCATAGAAACCAAAGAGCCAATCTGGAGCGAGGCTGTTGAAGGTAATGCCCCGTCCAACCCGCACCGCTGGTTTAGCACAGAGCGGGCGCTTAGCAATGCTGTCAATCAAACCTGTTGCTAGTGCTAACGGGAGCAACCTCGGAGAAAAAAGATGCGTCACTATTTGAGATATTAAATAATAGTAGTCTAGTGAGAATATGTGGTCCCATTTTGTGTGCATTGCATTGTTGCTAACTGGACAATATTGGACTCAAATGCATTTCGCAGATAACGTGTAGTATAAAATAATACAATTTGATGTAACTTTTTAGACAAAAAATAGACTAAATAAAAACATGCTATTTTTATTTTATTAATTTATTTTTTTATGTTAATTGCAAAAAAAAACATGTATTCTTATTGGGAGTGGGCTTGCATCTTCCCAAACCTGGGCCTCCTCCTGCTTGTTTCCCTGGAAATGTTGTTCCTTTGGCTATAATCTTCCACGGTATGGCATTAAACTTATCTATCTCCTTGGAGAATGCCCCGAAGTATGATTTTAACTTTTAATTTCCGTGGAATCGTGCAGGTGACTTGCCACCTCCAGATAGCTACATTCTGGACCTTTAAAGCAGCATTGTAAACAGCTTTGAGGTTCACAAGAAAATCTTTTGCTCCTGTCAAAATGAGTTTATATCAGATTGGCTCTTGTGCACAAACACTGCCCAGACCACCCAAGCTTGTGTGCATTTGTGAAAAGGCTAATTTAGTGGAAGGGAAATTCAATCTGATTGGGCTGACTTGGGTTCAGCTCAATAAATGATTCATGATTACTTTTTTAATACCATGTAAACAAGTCCTCTTTATCCAAAACACAGAATTCACCTGTCTTGCAACTGCATATTTTGGATGTCAACAACAATAAAGCTATGCAATAATTAATTAAAAATGCACTGTAACTTCTGGTGGGGACTAGTTTGCCCCCTGCTCGTTTCCATGGAGATATTGTTGCTTTGCCTGCAGTGTTCCACAGTATGGCATTAACCATATCTATTAAGCATTTATTTGTTACAGGTATTTTTATTGCTCAAAAGTACCTCAATAAACATGCATTCTTACTGTAAGTGGGGTCGCCTCTCCATAGATCTGACCTGAAACTTGGCCTGTCTTCACGGCTGCCGGATTATCTCACTTGCTTGTTGAACATTCATACGGGAACATTTAATACAAGATCCCATGATTGTATAAGTCTAAGGTCTGGCTGCACCAGAACTGAGATGGGAAAAAGGGCTTTTCGCTGTTTTGCTTCCCAGAAATGGAATATATTTCAAGGACATGCAAAATTGAATACTTTGGTGCCACAAACGGAATTTAACAATCTGGTAACAAACATTTATACTCACATCTGCACCTGTTTTAAAAGTTTTAAAAAGAATTTATGTACTTTTTTGGGTTTTTTTTTCTGTGTTTGATCAGGGCGCCCATGAAAACAAGAAATAGAAAAGTAAAGATAAATAAATTGAGATTGATACATTTAATGCTGTGCTGCGGAGCATTCCAGACATTTCTTCAAAGCTTTTTGTGTTTACTTGCTATTTCCAATTAGCAGTCTCACTCTAAACTCACATGATTGCACATACATGTAGTAAGCCTATAGCCATTTTGCATGTTTATTCTTGACATAACAAAGTAATTGCACAGCATTACTGTAATTACCTGGGTTTATTTTCTTGTCTAGCTCATCTGCCTTACCTTGACTTGTGGAATGTTTACTACCCTAGCCTCCAATGCAATTTGCCACTCCAGTTGCATAGTTGTATAAAGCACTTATAATACTTCTGTTTCTGTGCCTTTTAACAGACAGGCAGTTGTGCTTCTGAGTTAATTGCATAGGAGCAGAGGTCGGAAGATTAGCCAAAAATCGTACTAAGAGTATTGCACTCAGTAAGAGTAAAGTTACTTCAAAATAATATTACTCAAGTAGAAGTACAAAGAAGTGAGAAAACTACTCAAGAGTAGCTTAAAGAGAAACTGTGAATGTAATTGGAAGGACAAATGGTAAAGGTCATATTTTTATATAGCGCTTTTCCACCTTCAAGGCACTCAAAGCGCTTAGGAACCACTCACCCATTCACACACCAATGTACGCAGACACTAAAGGCAAGGTGGGTTAAGTGTCTTGCCCAAGGACACAGCAACAGGATTCATCTGTGGGAGCTGGAATCGCACCGCCCAACCTGTGGTCAGTGGATCTGACCGCTCTACTAGTGATGCTTATGTCAAGAGTGGGATTCGAACCGACAACTTTCAGATCAGTGGACAAACGCTCTACCAACTGAGCTCCTGTCACCCAAAACATGAAATAATGCACAAAATCTGGTATTTTCAAAGGATAAACACAAAAATGAGAAAAACGACATTATCTGAAGGAGCAGTGCAGGAAACACAAATGTTCAAATAATTTAATATTTTCAACATAAAACCTCTGAGGAGTAACCAAAACTTTTACTCAAGTAAGAGTATTGTTATTTGAATAAAAATATAACTAAAGTAGGGGTAAAAGTATACTCCTAGAAAAGTACTCTGAAAAGTTCTATTTCTTTTATACGTTACTCAAGTAACTGAGTACTACCCACCTCTGCGTAGGAGGAAGCGGCGCACAAAAAGACAGCAAAAATGTGTAGAGGAGGAATAGACGAACACAATCTGCATGAGGGGAGAGTAGAGTGACTGTGTCTCATGACTTAAACATGTGGAGGAGAGATTCTTTCCCACTCAAACTTGCAGCTTCAGCAGTGTGCACGGCATACATCAATGGGCTATTGTTACCAGCCATCAGGCGCTGCTGTCTCATGCTCGGGAGGGCCACACATCTCCCAAACTCTTATATGGAAAATGGTTAAATGATATATGGAAAAGAGTAACAGGGGCGAGAAAACAGCTAGCTTACATTATGGAGAAAAAAAAAAAAAAGTTTGTTGTTGGCTGTTTATCTCAAATGTAATGTATTTCCATGAGCATTTTTATGTTGGCAGTGGCACAAAAGGATAATGGTGCAGCGTATACGTGTAACTTCTCTGACGGAGCGTCCATCACCTGCTTGTCTCTACAGAGATGTTACTGCTTTGCCTGCAGTGTTCCACAGTACCGCATTAAATTTATTTCATTGGAATCAAGCCAAGTTACAGGTCAGCTCTGTGGAGAGGCGACCCGGCAGTAAGTAAGTACAGTAAGGATGAATGTTTATTTTAAAGGCATTTTTAAGAACAGGTTAATGCCATACAGTGGAACAAAGCAAAGCAATAACATCTCCATGGAAACAAGCAGGTAACAGCCCCCCCCACTCCATTAAAGTTACACACTGTAGTTCACCTTTAAGCATTTGACCACAACCCAGACAGCAGCCAGTTCAAACCCATCTTAAATGCATTGTGTTGCTGTGTCTTTGAGCAAGACATTTTACTTAAAAAGTCGTCTACAGTCACAGTAAGGTGGCGAGCAGGAAGGGCATCTGGCATAAAAAAGTCACTGATTGCTATATATAACTGCACATAGCATTAATAAACCACTAGCCTATAGAATGGTAGATAGTGTCCAGACTTGGAATTGAACTAGGGATCTTCTGGTTGAGGGGTAAATACTTGCTACACTGAAACAGATAGGCTCATAGAAGCAGGCTTTGGCTAAGATCTAAACCCCCCCCAAACCTCAAAAACACATTAATAGGCTTACATAATTTTTTTTTTTTTCAGTGTTAATTTTCAAACTTCTTCTTCTTCTTGTATAACTTTTAGAAAATGAAACGTCCATCTCTTTGAAAAGTCTGTAGCTTCATAAATCCAAGAAAGACTTTTGTACCTGGCTCTAAACAATGACTGGGAGTGGATTTCTGGCATTTAAATGGAGCCTGTGGCTAAAGTTATTGTGGTTATGCAAATAAGGCTGCTCCCCTGTCCAGAACTGTCTGAAATATACTGGAACCTTCTGTGTTTGAAACCATTTCTGTCTTCCCATTTTTCACTTCTGCTCTGTTTATTGGAGCATGACTATAGGAAAGAAATCCCCTGAAAACTTTGATTTCAACAATAATACATTAAAAATAAAGGGGAATTTTGGATTTGTAATTCATATATTTCTTTCCAAACTCTCCAAATAAACAATAAATCGTAGTTGCTCGTTATATTAGGGATGGGCGATATATCGGTGATCAGTTCCAGTGTCAGAATCGGTGATATCGGTGGAGATTTCCTTAGGTGTTGATAACTGCCTGATATTTCAGCCGATATTTGGGAACGATATTTTTTCCGTCGCCCCAGTGTCCGCATGGTCATGTGTATTTTCCAGTGAATGAACTTCACTTTACCTTAACATAAATTCATGGATGTTGCTATGCATTTTAAAATCTTCATATCGGTATCAGTAAATATCGATTATTGGGCACAGCAACAAGCCAAATATTGGATATCGGTATCGGCTCAAGAAATCCATAACGGACCATCCCCAGAATATAGTTTCAAAGAGTTAACCCAGCTCAAGTGATATAATTTAACCAGTTAATGAAATAATTAAGGCGTTCATTAATGGTTCTATATATAAAAGTCATTTTTTCACCCCAACTTCTTTTTCATTATAACCTTAAATTTCCTATTTGTTTTTTTATCTATGCCTCGTCCTGTTTCCTGGCAACTCCGTTCTAGACGCTATTCCAGAGAACTTCCATTGGTGACTATAGAGATGGTTCATTTGACGATAGAAAATGCGAAATGTGACCTGACTATGGGCTGATCTGCAAATTTGTCATCTACTTTTAGCCCACCCTCTCCTCTTATTGGCCACGCTCTCCTGTTCTGAATGAGTGACAGGTGGGTTTAACCAATGACAGTGAAGTGTGAACTCTCAGAAGAAGGTTGCTTTAGTTACCGCTTCAAGACTATAAAGATGAGATCGACCCATGTGCTCCAAGAAAACCAGGCTATTGTATTATTATTAACATTTTTTGTTACCATATTGTATTACCCGTCAGCACTACTGAAGTGGGCATGTAAAGAAATGTTTTGAGCTTTTAAGTCATATTGTTGCACCTAATCAAAAACATACCTGGAGTTGTATTTCGTTTCATTCACACTTGCTCAAAAATGTTCCGTTTGAATTTTACCCAGATTGTTGCGTCATAGGTAAAAAAAATAAAAATAAATAAAAAAAAGACTTCCCAGTGCACGCTATTTTAAGTTAGCAAATTTGAAATGCTAATGCCAAGGTGACCAATTTTAAACTGCTGTCCCAAATAAGTGTCAGAAAATGCAGCTTGATGGAGATACACCTAATCCTTCATATTATATTGGGTTGTGTGTGTGTTTTTCTTTTTTTTTTTTTTTCATAACTCACAGAAATGAAGTTATCAAAATCATCTTTGAAGTGAGACATAGCAAAGGGGGAGGAGGCAGCTGCTGTAGCCTTAAGGCCAACCACTGCTGTGAAGGATCGATTCATAGTGTAATCTCCGGGCTCGCCACAGGAGTCGCTATATTACTTTCAAGGTATATCAGCTTTCAAACAAACATAGGATTGGGACAGTTAAAAAACATAAGATCATAACATTACCAGAGTGTCTGTACAAATCCTTCTTATTTAACCACATGACAAAATATGGAGTATTGACATTGTTGTTTATTAATAGCTACAATGGAAAGAATCATGGTCTTTGTAGTTAACTTAAGTTTTTCTATGCCATACAAAATAATGTGGGTGACTGTAGCTCGATCAGGTCGGATTCACTGACCCGCAGGTTGGTGGTGCAATTCCAGCTCTCACAGATGAATGCTATCCTTGGGCAAGACACTTAACCCCCCTCACCCCCAGTGTCTGTGTACACTGGTGTATGAATGTGTGTGTGAATGGGTGAGTGGTTCCTTGATGGAAGGGGCCTTGAAGGTAGAAAAAGCGCTATATAAAATGTGACCATTTTCTTAATAATAATAATATCAAAATGTTGGAGCTGTACTGGAACAATTGATTGTAACTGACAGCATTTTTTCGTTATCATTATTAGGAAGAAAGAAAAAAAAAGTACAATCTATAGCAGTTTTCTACAAAGGCAGACAATATAAGAACTATACTTCTGAGGGCTATAGAAACCAGAAACTTCAATTATACTCATAACACTAACAAAAACATTATTTATTTATTCATCATTATGTAACATCAACAACAGAATAAAGGTCCACTCTGTAACTTTTCTGATGAATGGTATGCCACCTGCTTGTCCATGGAGACGCTATTACTTTGCTTTGAATGTTCTACTGTATGGCCTTAAACCTCTTGGTGTCTGTATTGCTCAAAAATACCTTGAAAAACATGTATTCTCACTGTGGGCGGGGTCTCCATTTCACAGATCTGACCTGTAACCTGGCCTGGTGGCATTACCTGCTAATCTTCATGGAAATAGTTAATAATGCCACACTGTCTAAAATTCTGGGCGAAGAAATGAAACTTCCTTGGAGACATGCAGATAGTGGACACTACCAGAAAAGTTACGTAATCTAGAATTCACTGGATTGACTGGCGCACCGCATTTCCTTACTGAGTCATAGTATTACTGTACAAGGCAGAGCTGCTGCAGTAATGAGGCTGAAGCACTGGTCCTGCAGGGCTCGGTGCAGTTTCCAGTGTTGGACAAAAAGCTGGAATGCAGTGAAGGTCAGATTCCATTAGAAGAGTCTTATACAACAGGGAGGGAGAGAGGAGGGA